>JACXIL010000217.1:0-38837 GCA_014737365.1 Bombus soroeensis | reverse complement strand
AAAGATATATTATTTTTTAATTTTCTTTATAATCTTTGCAATAGATGATTTAAATTTAACAGAACTTATGTAAAAGAATTTCAATAAATTTATAATTTAATATGTTTAGAATTAATTATGTGACATAGAAAAATATTGTTTAAAAATATAGTACATGCGATACTAATTAAAAAAGTTGTGTTGTTGTCTACATAATATATTCATAAATTTCACAAATATACAATGTATTAATTAACATCACAAACTACATTTTGATGTAATTACTTCTCAAATAAGGAATGGAAGATAATATTATTCTGAGTTGAATTTAAATTATTTCAGGTTTCTTTGTATTAATTTCTATATATCTCTATTAGTTACAACTTTTTCCCCATACAGTGAATGGTTTAAATTAATTTTGTTTTTTTTTGCAATCTATTGAATGCTGATGCATATCTAATCAGTCTTTACAAAATTTCTTATAGAATTTCACACAACATAGATTACATAAGTTTTAAAGCATGTATGAACTTATACACTAGTTAGCACAGGAAAAGCTCTTCGATTATTTTTGTCTAAACTTTTTTCGTATTTTTCATTTTTATTACAAGCAAGGTAGTTAAACACTAGTACAAGATATTTTAGAACATAATTAAACATTTCTGTAATAGTTACATACAATTCTTTTAAAAAGCTTTTTTTATATGCTCTAATCAGTGAGCTTCAAATTTTTGTACAGTGTAATTTTAAGGGTAATTTATAGATAAATTTAATTCATTCTATTATTCAAGTCGTTTTGTTTTTTTACATTCGAAATTTGAAAAAGCAAAATGTAACACAAGAAACATGTGGTTTTCACAATTGCATTTCTAAAATATCATACGATATATTCATATGTTTAGAACAGTATGCTTATACAGTACATACTATATATATACATATATATGTATATAAATCATATATATATATATATAAATCAACAAATTATCTATATATGCTTGCAATTAATTATATGAATTTGTTAAATAAATTAAATAACTTTAATAAATTAGTTCATTAAATTCTGATCCATCAATATGTACTAAGACTTTATGTGTGAATCTTTTAAATGTAGCAAAATATGATTTACTTGTTTTTTTGTCATATTTTCTGAAAAATATATTGTAATACCTATGTCTGAATGTACTAAGTTGTTCAATTCCATCAAGTTAGATGCCATATTAGTAGAAGAGAATTATGATGAATTCACATTGTGATTTTTTCTTGTATGTAACAGTGCTGTTTGGTATTCTTTGGTAAAACAACAATAATGTTTTACAAAAATTTACTCCAATTATATCATCATCATTATCATTATAATACTATATATATTTAAAATCACATTGTGTAAAATATATTTGGAAGGAAGTAGTCCGTTGCAATGCTGTTAATGAAATAATATTCATTTCTATTGTCTTATTTCATGCATTTCATCACATTCAATGAATAAGTTTAAGAAATTAAAAATCAATTTTTACCAAACTATACCACTGTAAATTATTACATTTAAATATAGTTTATTTTAGAAACTTCATATACTCAGCTTTTATTAACAAACATAGAAGCTGCATCTTTATCAAAAGCCAATCCACCTAACAGTAAATGAATAATATGTACATTAAGTATTACATGTTATGCATTTTCTTTGAGTATTATCTAACAAATTTATTTAAAAGTAACTATATAAGAATAATTGCAATGCATTTCCATAAGAAATACATACAATTACCTATATTATAATGTTTCGTTCAACAGCCACATGAATTTATTACCAGGTGGATTAACTGGATTTAAAGGTATAATTATATTTTCTCCCAAATAAAGTGAAAAACGAAATAACGGAATTATGGTATGCAAAACTTAGAAATAAAACATATGTCTATATGAAACAATTGAGTGTAATTTAATATAATATCATGATCAAGTACCAATAACTTGGAAATTACAAGAAAAAACTTCATATTCAAAATTTTAAAATAGTTTTCGAAATTCTAATACTGATAATAATAAATTCATGCTTAAAGCAGTAGTAAATCGCAACATTAAAAACGACGCGAACTGCAATTATTTGAACGAAATAAAAATAACATTATAATCACCAATAAACAGTAGTAATATTTGTAGTTATACAAATAAGCTATTCTTAACTATATTGCAAAATGCAATATGTGATAGCACAGATGAAAATTTAAAATATATTTTTTGGGATTTAACACAAGCACTAGATTATTTTATTTTTGATATTGTTAAAACATGTATGAATTTCATACATATGTCATGTTCCTATTGAGCTTCTTTTTTTCTTAATTAGATTCTCAATATCTATGATGATTACTATTATTTTCATCACCATTTTATCAGAAATTGAAGTGCTAAATAACAAAAATTCCAAAAATATTCAAAGGAATGGATTGTGCAAATGTATTTCAAAACGTATTGTAAATGAAATGCCAATTCAAATGAAACAAACTTCGATAAATTAAATATGCAATAATAAAAATATTCACAATCAAGTCTAAAAAAGATAATAGTTGATATAATATTAGATAAGATACATGAAACTGCTAACTAGTAACACATGACTTTTTTTTTAATTGAAATAGGTAAAATCGCTAGAAATACATTAAAGCATAACAGTGACTATATTAATCATATTTCTTCTCTGTCTGACTCCTGCAATCACATCCATGCACACGTAAACATACATTCTCTCTCCAAAGCATTCAGTATACATTAACAGTTATACATATATATCGAGCAGAATGGCTGTACGCCATCATTTATAAGACTAGCTGAGGCCTGTACTAATGTGGACTGTGCTATCAATAAATTGAGAGCAGAAAAAGTCTTTTAATAAGCATTGCCACTAAAGAAGGATATTTACTACAATAAGATATAAGCACAGTACATGTAAAGGCCTCTATCCTCAATTTCAATATTTTATTTCTTTTTCTTTCCTATGTTTTCTTTTTTATCCAGAAGCTTAATTCGTTCATTCAAAATATTCTTCGTGTATGAATTGAGAGTTTTAATTTTGCTGCGAGGCACATATCAAATAATTAATATGCTGACGCACAGATAACGAGAATATTTTAGCGATACGCACGGATGTTACAATATCAAATACATTCTAAATACTTTCATTCGCATTTCCTCGCATACATATCCACGAAGACGGGGATAGCAATACGTATTAGCAAAACTATAATAGAATAACAATTGTAATAATGCATGATTCTCATACTAGTGGATAAGGGCAACACGTTTAAATAAAGAATGTATTACGAAAATGAGTAAATTGAAAAATATAGATCATAACTTGCTGAAGATTACGTTATTGATCGGTATGGGAAGGAGGAGCTGTTGAATTGTCAACATTTGCGGCGTGCAAAGGTTCTGCCGGCGGTGTACCGTCATGAGAATTTCCTATATGTGGGGTGGCTGGTGTAGCTGGCTGTGACTGAGACGTTCCACCAGAAGGAGCGTATATTAGCCGATAGCCAGCTGGCAAAAAGAAACCGCCATGTGGTGTACAACTAAATGTTTGAAAATTTGATAATGTTTGATTATCGTGATACTGGAGGTAACCTCCACTTCCCGTTGAACTTGATATCGGTATAGGTGTGACTAATGAACCAGTAGAGGATACTGCGATATTTGTTCCATCTGGTAATATAGGCGTGAACTGATATTGCGTTGAATTTATAATTGCCGGATTATGTGCTTGCTCTAGAGATTCAGTTAGTTCACTTGTATAACTAGTAGGTTGTTGAGTAGACACGTTTTGCATAGTTTCAGAAGGCACTACTGGAATTGGAATAACATAAGCGTGTGGTATTCCAGTTGCCGCCTGTTGTGGTTGTAGTTGCAAAGGAGTTTGCTTCAATTTCTGCATAGCTAATCGTAATGTTTCATCGGTATCTGGATAATTACTTGGAGCTTTTTGTAAAGGAGTTTGGGGCGTTGTGTTAAACATTAAATAGTCTTCTGTACCTGGAAGTCTAGTTTGTCCTGTTAGGAAAAGAATTATGTCATTACAAGGGACGATGAAATATAATAATTGAAATGGGATGTATAGAATAGTTGTTTAAAGTTACTTAAAGTTACTATTAATTACTAACCTGCCACACTAGTCGTAACAGTATGATAAAGCACTGGATGATGTTGATGGTGATGTTGCTGGTGATGTTGATGAAGTGCACTTGCTTGCTGTTGCTGTTGAATTAATAGCTGCAATTGATGTTGTTGAAATCGTTCCAATTCTTCTCTGTGTCTTCTTTGCAGGGATTCCAATTCCATAGTTTGCCTGTATATATACAGAAGTAAAAAAAGTTAATTTTTAATTAATATAAAATTATAAGATGAAATTTTTATGGATGTAAACCTACTTTTTTATAAGCAATTGATATTCTTCACTTGGTGTTAATGTCCAAAATCTCTCATCTTTTTCTGCTTGCTATAAATAATATTAACAGTTGAGTTAACGGCGGATAAATTAATTAAACATATACTTAGTAAAAGCTATGTATTTACTTCTACAACAGGAGCATTAATAGGCTGAGTAATTTGCATAGGTGGAAGAGAACCCTCACGGCTGTGAGTTATTTGTACTGGTGTACCTGTAGTTTATGAATATTTAATTTTTAAACATTTCTAAATGTATCTATTTCATTGATCTTCAGAATACTTACCCTGTGTGTCATCTATATGATAAACCTTCGAATCTTCTGTTTGATTTTTTGACATATCGGTATGTTGTTGAATCGGTGTAGCAGCATTACTAGGAGGACCTGCGACCTTGGAAACCACGAATCTTGATATTTTTCTAACAGGTTGTGTTGTACTAACCTTCTATTAAAATTAGTTAGTTATTTTTTAAAAACGCTCGTTGAAAATACCGAAATTTGCTATACTTAAATATACTCTATATGTACCTCGAAAACATTTTCTTGAGATTCTATTTGCACTGGAGTGTTCGTATCAGAGCGTGATGTAAAGACACTGGGAGTAACGGTAGCAACAGGTACAGCAGTTACAGGTGGAACAGTAGTTAATAAACTTTGAGTAGACTGTAACGATGGTTGCAGCTGAATAGAACCAACGGACGACGGCGGAACAGAACTGATGGATACAGGCGGTGTTAACGGTTGTGGAGAAGCTGTTGCTGGAATTGATCCTCTGTGAATTTTTGCTAATTCTTGTTCTAATTCTTGGAGACGAGATCCCGGTCTTTGGGTTCGAACTTTTATATTCTCTTTACTCGGACTCATAGTTTCAGACCCTACAGGAGCCCCTCCAGGTGTTGGAGTTGGACTATCAAGAGAGCAATCTACATGCTGAATATAAGAAAATTTTATATTTTTATTTTATTAATTTGAATCTTTCAAGACAAATGTATATGACGTTCTTAACATAAAACTTACAGTTTGAGAAAGCGTAAGTTGTTGAATTGAGCTTTCTTGAGTTAAAACAGAACTTTCCACATTTGTTGGAACATTTGAATCAGTCAAGTTTGTAGTTGACTGTATTGTAGTCTGAGGTGATAGAGGACCCTGCTATGTATTTATCATATTATTAACACAAAATACAAAAAGGTTTAATTCTTTATATTTTTTAAATTACTTACTATGCCATGTGTAGTGGAAATTGGCATGCCAATATTAACAAGTTTCTGTTGTAAAGAATGCATGTAGGCATCATATCCACCTATTATCTGGTGATTATGTGGAGTAGCTGGATAACTTATAGGAGGTGTGCCTACATTAAGCGCTTCGGACGGCTGACTTGTTAATTGAACAAGCTTTTGATGGAGATCTGCTATTGTTTGTGGACCTGTTCCACCTGGAACACTAGTTCCAGTAGTCGTATCTGAGACTTTATCTAGCGAATTCTGTTGACTAAGCTTTCGATGTTGTTGCTGCTGTTGGTGTTGCTGCTGCTGTTGTTGTTGCAATGCTTGATTTTGTGTAAATAATACCGAATCTACAGATTCAACGATCGTATGTTCAGGAGTTATATCATGGCTAGAGCTTTCGTTCTCCGATAATAAAGGACATTCAGAACTTGTACGCCTAATGTATAGACAAAATAAATTAATGTATAAACATACCTGTATGAAACATTTGACAATATTATATATACTATACATACCCAACTGAATTAGCTTCTTGAGCTTCTGTTTCGGATACTTTTCCTAAGAGTTGTTGATCAGGGAGCTTTAAATGAAATTGAGATTGATCGGAAGAAATGCAACTTTCTACATTTTGAGTTTCTTGTATAACATGTGGGATAGTTTGTTGCGATTGTGGTTGAATCTGTTGAATATGTCTGATTGGCGCAGATTGCTGTATAATATTTTGATTCATAGAAGCAGTCCATTTGCTCTGTTGAAAATTTTGTTGTGCCATTTGTAACTGAGGGTCGATCTGATGGGTTGCATTCAGTTGCATTGTTTGCTGTAGAGGTATTTGAGCTTGATGAGGTTGTTGACTAAATTGAAACGTTTGTGGAATTCCTTGTTGTGTTATGTTCATTTGATAATTATGCTGTAATTGCGGTTGCATTTGTATTTGACTTGCTTCTGGTTGGATAGGTTGAAAATACTGTTCAGACTGGAGAGTAGATTTATATTCGAGTATTGTAGTTCCTGGGATATTTACAGTTTGGCTTGGTTCGTGGGTAGTTAAACAATGAGGAGTTACAGATTTCGATTTCGGGTTCGAAAGTATATTTGCTAAATTTTGTGCTAAATCTGGAAGCGTTGATGAAACTTCTTTAGTTTTAAGTGTAACTTTAGGAGCAACTTCTACACTGGCAACTTGATGGGCAGGAACTGAAACAGGTACAGATACATTTGCTGGGACATTCACTGTAGCTTGAGGTACTGCTTGAAGCTGTTGGATTGGTTCCAAAACAGTCTGTGGTAAAGGAGTGATATTTGATCCATCTGGTTGAGAAATAAATTGTACATGTTGCGTTTGGGGCATCGATAAATTGGGCATGATCATTGTTTGCTTCTTATCGTCCGTCATATTAGCAATTTCTGAAATTTGCGAATCCGTAGACATGTTCGATGTTGTAGAAATATTAGAAATCCTGCGGTTTCTTTCGTCTGTAATTGTGGCTGGTTGTAATTGTGGAATATGTCTAGGAAGTATCACATATTGTTGATGTTGTTGCGGTATTTGTTGATGTTGAAATTGTTGCAATGGTCGCTGAGCTTGCATTTGTCCCTGATGCTGATGTTCAGACTGAATGTGCATTTGCGCTAAACTTTGTTGTATAGGAATTTGTTGCTGCTGTAATAGAATATTGCATGGCATAGATTGATTTTGATATTGTCCTGATATATTGATTCCGCTCGATGCAACTTGAGTTTGTGGATCCTTTTGTAGCATGGCTACATTTTGAGATACAACTTGAGGCGATTGATGCGTTATTGCTGATCCTGGAACCATTACATTTTGTTGACTAGATTGCACAGCACTAACACTCTGCTGCATTTGTGATATGGGTAGGATTGCTTGCCCTTGTACAGTATTTTGAAGAGTAATTGATTGTTGTACCGGTTGTTGAATTGTTTGAACAGTGTCTACTTGTTCTGCGATACATTGAGGATTTTGCGTAACGATTTCGATATTAGATTTTTCAGAAACCATAGCTTGTGCTTCTAAAACATTCACTTCTAGATCATCGTGTTTTACTTGCCCCTCATCAATCGTATTTGATTGTGATAATGAACTAGGCTGAGCTGTTAATATGTTAGATTTATCTGTATTTTCTACAGAAGTAGATCCTTCCTCTTCACTTGTAACAATCTTCTGTTCAACTACAGGGCTAACTAAAAAACGAGAAATTTTTCGTGCTGGAGGTGGCGCAGTTAATGTAGCTACTTCTGCAGCTGTGGCATCAAAGTGTGTCTCTTTATTCGTTTCTTTCTCTTGTTCCATTGCATCTTGAACGACGGATTCTTTAGATTTTTCATTTATTTGATTTACAGTCGAATCGGTTATTTGACTTTGGATATACGTTGATTTAGCTGTTTCATCTTTAAGTATACTTTGCGCGTCTAACACTGTGTCTGCTGTTGCAGAAACTATGGTTTCCTGAGTTGGATCAGTAGGATCGCTTGGTAAATTAGTCGGTGTTAAGGTATCCGTATTTTGTGTAGAGGTTGATGATCTTCTGGATGCTTCAGCTGATGTGTTTTCAGGACCCATTTGGCTGTCAGGTGTTTGCACATTTTGTTGCTTATCCATGGAGGTGGAGCCCGTAATGTGAGAAAGAATTTGGTCAATCGGTAATAATTTCGTAGGTGTAGAAGTATTGGAAGTTTCGTCTCTCTGGAATCATACAAGAAATAATTATCTAGCTATCAAAGTTTACCTTTTACCAATAAAATAATTACAATGCACGTAAACAAAACCAAATAGCGGCATAAATGAAATAATTATTGCAAAATACATTTGTATAAGTCGGTTACATTACTAAGTATATTTAAAATAAATTAAAAAAGGGAAACACAAATAGGTATTTTTAATAATGAATGCATATTTTACAATGCTATTATGTTACAAAAAGATCTATTTAATATAAGTATAATTTCATTCATTTTTAAAGAATGCTGTATGAATGTTGTTTATTATTTTATATATATATATATATATATATATATATATATATATATATATATATATATAGGATTCTCTTATATATAAATGTATTGTAATATACTGCTAATAGAAATTATAATCTTCATAAAAGAGTGAATTTTCCTGAAAAATTTTCAAGTAAAAATTAAATGTAATATATAATTAAGAATAAATATATAAAAATTAAAATATAAAGTACGCCCTGGTCATAGTCTAACTGTTACGTTATACGAATTGCCTATGGGAGGAATTTAATATGCAGGAAATGTCGTTATATAATATTGCTGTACTTCAAAAGATACACAAATGTCCGAACACAATGTATCATGAATCAAAAAGGATGCACAAACGTCCACGATTATACGATGAAATATAGGAAACAGGATAAGGTATAGAGGGGACGATGAACTCACCGAACGGTGTCTACGATGGATTTTGTACGACGATCGGTGGCTGCTTTGACGAGTTAGCGAGCCATGTCTCACCTGCTGCGTCCAAAACGATACACACCAATTATACCTTGGAGGTACACCCTTGTGTTTTTTTTTTTTATGGAATCACGAGATATACATCTCGAGCGTAACCACAACGTTATTTTAATATGAAATATATAAGAAACATGGTTCTATTATTTCAAGAAAAGAACTTACAACAAGCAAAATAGTCCTATGATATGCATTATGGACTTTTGTGTATCAGGTTCTTAAGTAATAATACTAATGACAATGATCTTTGTTGAAAACTTCTATTTCAAAATTTATTTCCATTTATTTCTCTGATAAAAAAACAGAAAAAAAGAAAAAAAAGAAAACGAATTTCCTTTGTAGATAAATTGTATAAATTTCATTATATTCGTAATATATTAATATCTATAAAACAAATTGAAAAAGCGGAAAGAAAACCATTACCTTAGCTGTATCAAGACTGTGGTCACGATCTCTAGGTCGACGACTCGTAACTGGACTACCACCGGCAGATTGATCTGGTGGACCATGTGCTACCAAAGGTAAAGCCCGTGTAGGATCCAAACGTAATTGTTTAACGATGTCTTCTATCAATTCAACGAATGTTTCACATTGAGATTGTGGCAATAAATTTTCAGCAACCTGAAGAAAATAAGAATAGAATAATAATAAAAATTTTGAAGATAAAAATATTAACATATAAAATTCTATTATTTACTTACCAGGTTATTAGCAATATCAGTAGGTACCATATCATCTCTATCGAATTTAAATGTCACAGTTTTTTGTTTGCTGGTATCTAACTGACATTCAACAATCATTGATTGTCCCTCATTACTACTTACAGACAAAACTGTTAATTTGATACCAGGCTTCTTACGTTTCGTACCGGATCTTTTTACTCTAGATCTTTCGGATGAAGTGACATTCTCTGCACTTTCTTGATTTATTCTATATAAACAAAATATTGGTCAGTTTCCTAAACAATATCCATTTAAAGAATCATTGAAATTTCATATATTTACCCTTCATTTGGTACTGCTGCCTGAGATGTGCTTATGTTAGACACGTTAGAGACATTTCCTTGATCCTGAATAGTAGGCGGTAAGTCCGTTGGCAAAGATTGCACAGAATCCATTGTATCTTGTTTAGATAAAGATGATCTTTCTGTGTTAGAACATAGCTGTTCTGTGTTTGAAATAAAATGCTGTTGTTGCTGAGACACTGTTGTTGATGGCACAGAAATCCCAGATGATATGGGTACAGAAGTAGGGATATTAGAACTTTGCGAATATTTCAATTGAACTAAGACATTTTGTTGAGGCTGAGATTGATGTCCACTGTTCGAAATAAGGGTAGGTGCACTTTGCATATTTGGAATTGTTGATGTTATTGTATTTTGTATATGAGTTGCTGATGATGTGCTCTGAATATTTAGACCAGTTGGTACAGATGCTTGCACTTGTCCTGGCTGTGGTTGCATGTAAGGCTGTGAAGTTGGAGGTGCTGTATTCTGAGGAATGCTTGGATGAGAATAAATTTGGGCTGTAGGCTGGTTGGATGATAACATCTCGACATGGCCGGAGGAACTTGAGTTGGTATACGAATGATACACTTGTTGAGATAAATTTTGCTGATATAGGGGTTGCGTACTGTATCCTGAGGTTCCTGTCGTATTCTGCTGATAGTACTGCTGATTTTGAACTGGTGGAGAACCCACTGAATGTGAATGTACTTGCTGAACATGTTGTATTTGCGGTTGAGAATATTGCACTTGTGGAGGTTGCGATATTTGTTGATGCATATGTTGGGGTTGTGATAAAAGTTGTATCTGTGGTTGTTGTATTTGATGACCCATTTGTTGCGGCACATTCATTTGATTCAATTGTATGTACTGTTGTTGTTGATGCAAATGTTGCTGTTGTTGTATTTGTTGAGATACTTGAGGGAATTGTGGTTGAGTCTGTACAGTCTGAGGGGTAGAGCATTGTGAAGAAGTAGCAGTTAAATTTTGTGAAACATGCTGAGGAAATTGTTGTGGCTGTTGTTGTTGCTGTTGATATTGTTGTTGTAACTGCTGTTGATATTGCTGTTGTTGGTACTGCACTTGCTGCTGTGAAACCTGAGTCACTTGTTGCATTTGTTGTGCTTGCTGTGGCTGAACAACAGACGTTTGTTGCTGCATTAATGGTTGCTGTTGAACCAATTGGACTTGTTGTGGTTGTAAATTGTGTTGCTGAGGTTGTTGTGCAGCAGTTTGCATTTGTTGTTGTTGCAAAGGCATTTGATTCTGTTGCAATTGCATTTGTACTTGACCTTGCATTTGGATGTTCATATTTGATTGCATCTGTTGTTGTTGCTGTTGCAATTGCATTTGTTGAAGTAATAATTGTTGTTGTAACAAATTTTCATTGGTTGTATTAGCACTATCCGCTTCTCGATCTAAACGTTCCTTTTCTTCTTTGGCTTTACGTTCTTCTCTCTCTCGTAACAAAGTGCTGATTTGCGATTTTAACATTTTCGCTACAGCTTTGACATCTTCCTCAAGTATAAGGCTAGATTTAGCCATTTCTGAGGCTACTTCTTCTGCATTATCAGTTTGAATGTCAAAATCAAACTGTATCGCCTCGTTCTCTTTATGTTTGTTAGTACGTTTCTTGGGATCCAAAACTCGAAGTCGAAATTCAACACGCGATAATTCCGCATCCGCTACTGCTGAATCTCTTGAAACCATTTCTAATTTTAAGCCAACATCGTCCGCAAAAAATTCGTGATTTAAAAGATCTTTAACTAAAGGCCGTTCTTCTTTCTTTAATCGAATGCACATTTCTATAATCTCACGTACTTCTGGATTTTCCACTTTATCGTAACTTTGCGGCTTCACACCCTGCATATAATATAAACATTATTTAATATATTGTTTGACACGTTGAATAAAAATGAATACTATATAAATAATAAAAAGTTCAGTAAAATCTGAGTTTATGTCATTAAATTATTTACCGATACTACGCGTTTATATATTTGTGCCGGTCCAGTACATTCTGAATATGGATATTCACTAGTAGCCATTTCAAGCATACACATTCCAAACGCATAAACATCAACGGATTCATCGTAATGTTCTTCATACATCTCTGGTGCCATAAATTCAGGCGTTCCGATAACGCTTTTTGCAAAACTCCTATTTTTAAGAGTAGCAAGTCCCAAATCGCCAATTTTTACACTTCCTGTGGTGCCAGTAATAAAGATATTGTCACATTTTAAATCACGATGAATAATTGGTGGTGACCTCGAATGCAAGAAACTAAGGCCTTTCAAAATTTGTCGACACCAAGATTTTACAACTTTTGGATTAATTTTTTTAAATCGTCTTAGATACCTATATGGAATTGCATAATAATTTAGAGTTATAATTATAATATTAGGAATTTTTAAAATTCTTCATGAGTTTAAAAACGTACGTTTTCAAGGTTCCTGAAGTCATAAGTTCAGTGACTAGCACAATATATTTTCTACGTGTAAGTGTAACTTCCCAATAGTCATAAAACCTGACAATATTTGGGTGTTGTAAACCTTTCAACATTTCTGCTTCCTCTCGAAATCTTAATCTTTCCGTCTTATTTAACTTTTTTTCCTAAAAGAAAAGTTATAATTATATACAAATCTGTTTAAAAGTTATACAAACATTCAATTACATTTCTCTGACCTGCAATTCACACCAAGCAACAGCTACACCAGTTTGAGTATCCAGACCTCTATATACAGTCTTAAAGCTGCCTCTACCAATTTCTTCTTCAAATTTTAAAAATCTACCATCTGGTGATATACCTATAGCCTTTTCTTCATCATCATCATCTTCGACAGTTTGCACTTTAACTTTCATCAATAAATTTCTTACTTCCTCCATAGCCATTGTTTTCTGTGTTAATTTTTCATCTGCTTTAAAATTTTCATCAAGTAGAGGACCAATAAATCCTTCCACTGCTTCTTCTTGCACAGCTTCCTTTTCTTTTTCTTCTTTTACCATCTTGGTTTCGTCTTGGATTTTTGTATCCTTGACATTCTTTAACTCAGTATCTAATGGTGGTACTTTACCTAATTTACTCAGAGATTCATGAAGCGCTTGAGTAGCAACAATATCACTGATACTAGTGCCATTATCGTCTTCATCATATATCGTCACTTCTTCTTCTACTTCTCTTTGCGCATCTATATCCTTAATCTCAGTTTCCACAATTTCTTCTGACACTTTTGATGTTACAAATCTTGAGCTTTTTACCATTTCTTCACTTTGTTGCGTGTCATTTTTATCATCTATCACATTTTTCTCAGAATTTTTAGCTAAGTCTTCATTCTCTGCAATATTAGTAGATTTCGACTCTTCGTTAGACGTTTTCCGTTTAGTCTTTTCGTTATTTTTATTAGCTGCTGAACTCATGGATGTTTCTGTGGATGAACTTGTATTTATATTTTTTTCCATATTTATTCCTTTTAAATTTTTGCTATTGTGTTGCTCAATCATCTTTTCTGCAACATATTTGTTTCTAGATTTTATATTACTGGATTTCGTACTTGTGGAAGAAGTGGAAATTACTTTTTGCTTATTCTGTGCACTTATTTCTTCGTCGATACTATTTGCCGATATTTTTCTTATAATATTCGAAGTTTTAGAAGATTCGAAACATTCTAATGTAGACGTCTTTTCTTCATTGGAATCTAGTGATCCTTTTTTGTCTGATGGGTTCCGTGAGGAATCAGCACCTTCTTTACTAATATTGTATTCCACACTCGTTTCATCTTCGTCCGATTTTTTTGATTTCAATCGACTGAGTGGTGTTGAAGGTGTGGAACTGGATCCTGTACATAAAAGCGAACTTCGTAGTAAAATCTGTAAAACGTAAAAATTGTTGCTGAATGCAAGTATGAAATACCTGGCACATTGAACACATTTTCTGTTGTTGTAATAGCTTCCTCTGCATCGCTAAAACTGCGATCATTCTCATGATCTAAAGATGGTGAATTGAGATTCCGAGATGATGATTTTTCACAAATTCGTAACGCAGATAAAACTTTCTTTTTAGAAGAAGGTGAGCTACTGGCGACTCCGTTACTTGTTATCGATAATGAATCCGTATGATCAGCTCTTTGTGTCCGCACTTGCTTTTTGCAAATTGGTGTAGAGGAACGGCTCAGATTTGATGTCTAAGAAAATAGGTAAAAACATACAAGTTATAGTTATATGAAAATATTACTTAGATATGAAATATCTTTTGTTTTCTAATATACCTTTCTATCTCCAGAACTATGAGCACTAGTGCCGGCTTGTGAGACAATAGATAATTTTCTTTGGCGTTTGTGATTATGTGTGTGATTATGGATTCTTTGAGTGGTTACAACTGAGCAAGAACCTACTCCTTCTTGAGAGGCTAAGTGGCCCACTGCCAAGCTAATCCCACTCTGATTACCGCCACCTCCACTGGCCACCAGCTTTGGACATAAACTTGACAGGCCACTTCCCCCTGAAGATTGTTGTCTATTTGTCTCATACCTAAAACATCATTAAATATACTACATAATTATTACGCCATATTTTCTTTTCTTTTTGTTAAATTATTCTTTTAAATATTATTTTCTTTGATAAAAAAAGACAAAGTTTAAATTTTACGTTTAAATCATATAATTATATACATTTCAATTTAGATACGAAGTATGTAGAAAGCTTTTATTTTGTAATACAAAATATAAATACACACTATAGCAGAAAGTATGATTACACCAAATTGAAGTCATATTTATCGTCATGAAATGTTCCATGTATTACATTGTGTTTTATGAATATGATAAAAATTGGAAAATGTTACACACACACATACATTTTGCAATCAAATACCTTCTATTATATAACTATGAAGAATAGTAAATCTAAATGAAGAAATTAATGTTTAGCCTCATCTGTACTAAATGTACTTGTACGTACACGCCAGCTATGAAATCGTTATATTATGTAATATTGAAATGCTATGAATAGTGGTTTGAAGTACTACTTAATCTTAAAGGAAGCAAAAGTATGAAAAATGTTTGAAAAATGAATTTAAGATATACACAAATCTATGATAATGATAAAAATTTCAAAACATAGAAAGCTAAATCAATAGTTGTTGATAAATTATTATTTTTTCTTGAATGTTTAAATGACAATAAATAATAATTGAATAGTTCTATGTTGCAGTATGACAATAATGTAAATCATGTAATTACTAACCTTTGAGTACCTATAAAATTTCATACTTGAAGTTCAGGGTCAGTAATTCTGAAAATATATTGGGATTTATACTTTTCCTGATGAAATTTTCTAATTTCGCGTGGAAAAAATTTCTTGATTAGATTTTATAGTACTTCAGCATTCACTAATTTTTCAACTAATTTTAGCACATAAAATATTTTAATGAATATATTTTTCTAAAGTAATGTTTCTTAAAGATTGTAATAATTTCAACATGTACATGTACAGTACAGATGAGATATACAAAAGATTCCTGTGTATGTGTAGTTTTAGTATTTAATATATTATTATAGTTTGTTATATTCAGTAATTCAAAAATTCAAAGTTGGAGGTACACAAACACTCTGTTTCTTAGAGACATGTTTCAGATTATGTATTGTAATAGAATAATTATTTAGAAAATGGAATCTGTAAAATAGTATATTAAAGAACAATCTTTATAAAGTGCATTCCAAATTAAACATATACATATATATTGAACATGTATAAATGAAAAGCAAAGAATGAATTACAGCAAAGAAATTAAATGGCAGAAGATAAAAAATGGCAATGTAAGAAGCATGATTTTGATACAGACATCATTATACCTGTCCTGCCTGCTGTGGCCAGATGAGAGGAATCCACGCACTGTATTGCCTATAGCTGCTCTCTTTTTAATTTCTTTCTTCCGTTCTCTGTACCCACCAGATCCAGTCTCCACTTGATCTTGACGATTGTTTCTATCTGCCTGTAATCAATACACTAGTATTATAATCCTCAATTCTAATAATAAATAAGTGTGCACAGAGATATTAACAATGTTCAGTAATAAATTTGCAAAATTAACAACATGTATATAAAAAGATAAAATATAAATCTAAAACTAATTTATGAGAAGTTTACCTTAATACTTAAAAGCTTTATATTCAAATTAGTACTTGTGCTTGTTGGAACTGGACTTAAATCACACCTTACTCTTCTGTGTGATTTCTCAACAATTGGTGGATCTTCTTCTAATTCCAACTGATTTCCAATTGTAAAAGAACGACTCTGTGTTAACAAAATATCTTCCGTATTATGTTCCCGACTAGTGCCAACCGAACTCACTGCCTTGTTTTCATTGCAGCATCTCGGCATTGCACATAACCAACGTATGAAAGAATTCACTTTATAAAAATCCTTGTCTTCTATTTTATATATATGTACATATATATTTATATATATATATAAATTTTTATATATATATATATTTTCCCTCTCTGTTTGACTTAGATAAAGATTTTTAGAAAAACGGTATCTTTAATTAACTTTATCTTTCAAATTATAAAATACTGGATGCATTTATGTAAGTGCACAGAGTATGTGGTTCTTATATTCATCACAGATCTTATCCTCCTTTCTTTACCAAATGTACTCTGTTACTTCAATTTCTTAATAAATATTTAATACCAAAGAAGTTAAATGATTCTGGAAACAGAAAAAATATTGATATTAATAATAGTAACTAATAATAATAAAATATTAATGACAAAAACTTCATAAATAAATGAAGAATTTATTTTGTTTATAATAATATCCATTCTTTATAGGAAAAATTGACTGTGATAATATCTTTATTATAATTTTTATTTTTTATAAAATGAGATAAATTTTTTAATTTCGAGGTTCTGATTGAATATTATATAAATATTTAATTTATCTTTCAACTTATTTTTAATTTTTAATTCAACATAAATTTTCAAAATAAATTGATGATTTTAAAGTATATTTTGATTTAATATTATATATGTTAAAAAATAATTCACTATTTCAAGCAAGTTATACATTTACTTTGTTTAAAGTTATAAATGTTGTTTATTATTAATGGTTCAAAGTAATGATACACATGTATTGTGAGCAAAAAATAATTTAAAATGAATATTTCTCATATATAACAAACATCTTTTTTACGTCATTCTATTTAAATATTTTATATGACATACTTTAAATATTAATAAATATGTATGCTTATCTCATTATGTTTATCATTATAATTTTATTGTTATTTTAAATAATGTTAATAATTTATCAGTGTTTGGATTAAATGCAAATTAATAATTTTATTAAAATAATTTTATATTATATATGTACATCATACCATATGTTAAATGCACGAATAATTTACAAATTATTCGAGTAACGAATATGCAAAAAACTACAAGCGAAGTAAATTGTTTATTTAAAAAAGGAATGAAAAACAAAATTAGAACTACATAGAAGAACATTTTGTGATAGAAATAGAATTCTATCAATAAAGCTTGAATTAATCTATTTTACAGAGGGCAGAATTGCATGTGTGTATTAGTCCTTCTGGTTCCACTATAATCCCTACTTTGCAAACAGTTTTATATACCAGACAGATTATATAAATTTAACAACATCAATAGTCTAATGTTGATCATGTCGACTGCCAATAAATGTGAGGACAGCCGATCTCAGAATTAGTGCTTTAGATATACTAAATATATCGTCTAGACAATATTTCGTTATTTATTAATAAATCGAACACTTATGTATTTATTATTACTTATGGATTTCGTATACTTGTCCAACGAAATAACTGCGAGAAGTATTAATAAGTTGAAATAAAGAGATTGAACGTGAACAGGTGGGGAATAAAATTTACTTCGTTAAATATCGCAGTATGTTGTCAAGCATCGTGGAACAGTCGCTTGAAAAATGTTGACAGTATATAGCAAGTAGCAGGTCTTACGTATATACTGTGATATACGTATCTCACGGACACACCGTTACAATGCATGCCGAACACATGCGTATTAAGGGGTGAAGAGGAAGTACCACACACGTATACCGCAAATCAAATAAATGCACACATTCGTACGCGCGCATATAGTCAAGACCACCAAAGAGATAATGTGACATCTATCCCAAAAATATCGCGTCAGTGCATATTTTACACATTGTCTGGCGGCGAATAGCTTCGAGACCTATGAATAAATTCGAATCTTTTCATTCTCTATGAACGTCACCGATTTATCCATGATTTTTGTCTGATAAAATACATGGGGAAGACAAGCAAGTATACTTGTCATGCGGAGATGCGTGAACAACAATATCTACTTAGAATCAGTAGTTTCATACGGATATATAAGATATTTGTTCAGTTATATGATTGCTTCATTACCTCTGATATCGACCCGATCATATTAGCTTCGCGACGCACTGACAAACAGCACTCGTAATTCCTTAGTCAGCCGGTACTCACATTTGTGATGCAGAAAATCGTCCGACTACACCCAAATAACCACCATTTTTTTTCACTGAGTAATGCGCACTCTCGCGGTGCTATGCGTCAACAATGATCAAGTTATAAATTTATGCCGCGTACACACTAATCACGTTTATGTTATCATATAACACCGAATGATTATTGAGAATTGTTTTTGTAGGTTTTATTTTCTTGATAACCATTCTCCTACCTACGATTCAGTGTTTTATTCAATAATTTATTCTATGTATGTAACACTAATCATTGAAAATTTGTTCTTATAGGTTTTATTCTTTTTAATAACGTTTACTTACGATTGAATGTTTTATTAATTAATTTTGTATATATTTATTCGTTCCTGTAAAACTTTTTAAGTAATTAAAACAAACTTATAATAGACTTATTTCGTATATTATAAACTTTTTGATCACTTTAAATGTTTGTATAATGTACATATATGTATATATATATCCATTTACATACTTAAAATGTTCTATACAATAAAAGCGTCACATAAAAAAATTAAAATAACTAAAGAATTAAGTATAATTTACGTACAGGAAAACACGTATCTAATTAGTGTAGGAATTGCGTGGTGCACACATGCAGTAGAATACGCTACTACTGTATATATGATATTTAAAACGAATCCTCCACAGATGGTAAAATTGTTTCAATTCAGACTTCTATGAAATTTGTATGACATAAAGACACGTTAAAAATGATGAAAACATTTTCTTCGAGCATCGAGCAACTTTTACTTTTTTCACACGCATTAATCTCAATACGAGACTATGCATTAATATGCAACCCGAAACTTGATATTTATTTAGATGGGAATGTATTGAGAAGATTTTCTTATGTCACTGCTAGGTAGCGCCATTGTCGTGTGCAATTTCTATGCTACACTTTCGATTCTATATTCATTCTAGAACATATTGCATTTGCCTGATGTAGTCTGTAGTAGTCCGCGGACATGGTTAACTGTGGTTTGTAGCATTATGTAGAATACGATTACGAAGGCCGACTTAAAAGCTAATAACGCTTGTTTGTGTCCGTGTGAGGCTTTAACCAGAAAAAATGACTCGCACAGTGTCATCGAATTTTTAGGAATTAATGAAATTAAAAAAACGGAAGAGTCTGTGCGCGCAGTGCGTGAATATGCCCGCCAAGGTCTCAAAGAAGGTCGTGGGCATGATCGTACGAAGCCGAAAATTCATTATTAAGGATGGGGTCATTACGGTACTGAAACACATTCAGTTTAATACCTATTAGATTTTTAAGTTACACCTTCATCTTTTTCTATATATGTTTTTGATGATTTCGCATCGAAAGTAAGTACGTTTTCGTTTCGGTGCATGACAAACTCTTAACAACGAATTTACTTTGTGTTTATCTTCTACCAAGTAGTGCGATAATAGTGGATTTAATGATTAAAATGTTTCTCAAAGCGCGACTTCGACTCATTCAACTTATTCTCAGAAATAATAGGTACGAAATTTATGTGAGTTTTAGTGTAATTTCATTGTAATTATAACACTGACACATGGCTGAATCTTTATTCATTTTTTATACATTACATATTAGTAAAATTCATTTTCATATAGAGTATTGTTATAAAATACAATTGACAAGTTTTTCATAGATAGTTTTAAATTTTTCTTCAAAGTACAATGAAACTTTGTATGCCTTTATTTTAAACCTGTATCTCTTATGATTTTTGTTTCTTAACTGGTCAGGAAGATGTTAATTGTAATATATGGTAATATCAATAATAATCTTGTTAACAGTTAAATATAATGTATATTAAACTATTTAAACTTCTGTTTATTTCTAGTACTTTATAATTAATGAGGTACTTAGAACCTGCAACCAGCTTCTTTGTTTCATTTATTAATTTCCTAATGTAGCTTACAATGTTTTACTGGTATGAAATATATAATAGTACTACAATTCTTTCAAATATCCTACATCTTATTTAGAACATTATTCAACATTATTTTATAATTGTGAAATTAATTTTATTTAAATTATACCAATTTATCAAAATAGAAGCTTCATTGCTATCTTTTATAGTACAAAAAGGATAAATTATATCCAGCAAAGTTTATGAAAAACTATTATAATATAATGCTTTTATTTTATATTCGATATATTATCGTTACTGTTTGTGATAGTGTTAAGTAAAAAATATATTTCAATATTATGAAATACACAGTACAAAGAAATAAACGATTAAATGTTTAATTTCAAAATAAATGTATTTGTACAAACAATATAATAACCTATAAATTCTTTATGCTTTACACTAGAAATATATATCTTAAATGAATATAGGAAAATGTTTTATGTTTTTAATACACTGTAGTTATTGAAATAATAAAATACTTCAAACTATTAAAATGCAACATATCATTATGATCATGATTTTTCAAGGAAAACATAAAGTGCATGTTTGTGAAAACAAATGTATTTTATCTTGGTTTGCAATATTTCTGCCTTTTATTAGAATTGAATTAAATTGTTAGTTTCTTTTTATTAGAGTATTATTATATATGTACAGGTCCTTCGAATAATATCGTACTTGCGCATATTGATCAGCTGCCAGTAATGTTTAGTTGATAAGAATAACTAAGCTTTTCGTACACGAAACGAGTAATGAGAAAAAGATTATGTAAAATTTTTCAAAGTTGGGCCGTTTTTTGTTTCCAAGTGTATTATTATAAAAAACATACGACGAACGAATTATCGGTTCGTTACTAAATTTTTAGGTTAGATTCAATCTTAAGCTATGACGAAAGAACAGCTACTATGGTAAAAAGTGGGGGGGTTTGGTGGAAGAGTTGCAATGCAGTGATTCAGGTTTTTCTTCAAAAAATTTCTAATAATTCTATTGAAAAATATAAGAGTGGACAGTAAAAAGATCAGGAAATTATTAAATAGATATGTGATTTCGAGAATCTTAAGTGAAGAGGTGTTGACAATAACTTATAGCACCAAGAAACATTAAATACGGGATGAATTACTCCACCTCGATCTGTCTGTCTTTATTACCGATCATACCATTTTTTAATGCACTTTAATATAATACTGTGACTTGTACAAGTTTTACGAAAAGTTGGAATGTCGATGAATATTTTGTATGACAGCTTCCGATGATACAAAAATCGCATGGCATTATGCTGAATGATAGTTTTATTATGAAAAACTTCGTCGCACTACTGTCAGATAACAAATCGAAACATGTTTGACGAAAACATGACAGTTTTTCCTAAAAAAGGAGAACAGTTTAAGAAGAAATGTTTAAATGATACTACATAAAAAGAAAGAAATCCTGGAAATTTCAAGAAATTTAATCTGTCAACAATGTAGTGCTTTTTAAACCAGCTGCCCTTAATAGCTACAGACTAAAATATGTGATAAGAGAATCTGAATGTTTTGAAAATCCTGAATACAGATAGAAGAGTATATTTTTAAGATGGTCACAGATATTTTGTTCAATGTTAATGATTTTAGCACAATATTTTATGTACATAAGGAATTTTGTGTCTTTATATTGCTGAGAAATGTAAAAAGAGAAACAAAGAAAAGTACGCTTTGTCTGGATGGGAAAAAATAAAATTGACCAAAAATAAAAGTAATGATACTAAAAAATATTTGTAAAATTGTTTAAATGATGAAGATCAAGTTATAATAGTGAATAGATCATACTATGTATTTCTAATATAGTTTTTAACTTCTTGTTAATGGCACAAATTATGATAATAACAGATTAGTATTAATGAAAATAAGAAAGAAGCTTGTTGCAATTAATAACTCAATTATTTTATATGTATATAGTTGAGGATAATACAATCTCTATACAAACCATAGGAACATGCAAAGATTATATATTACTAGGCAAAATGATATTTGTGATATAACAAAAAATATATATACGTAGAATTTAAAACTAAATATATTAGAAAAATATTCACAAAGAAATGCAATAAAAATAGAGCTTTCAATTAGAATTAACACATGAATGTAATTAAGAAAGAACTCAGTAATAATAAATAACTATTCGTGAAGATTAGGTTGAATATTTGGAAATAAAAAATTGATATAATGCTAAGTCAAGGTTATTCATTACAGTATTATATGGATCTGAACAACTGATAAATCAAATATTGATAGAGTCATAAGTATGGAAAGAAATATATATAGTAACACTTCTTAGGGGTCATGCCCCCTGGGGCAAAAGGTGGAGCAGAGGGCCTGGGCCCCTCCTGTTCTGAAATTCACAACAGCCAAGAACATGCTATTGCTAAACTCACACCTTCTCTTACATTTGCTCAGCAATGCTACAGACATCTTAAGGTCAGCTGTCACAATTTGCAAAGTGCTTATAGTTCTTGATAAATCCAAAGAAACTTTTGATATTGTACTTTTGTAAAAATGATCTTTTTATTGTTTCATATTTATTGGGTATAGCAAATAGATATCATGGCTGCTTATGAACTGTGTATACATACATTAGTAGTATACACACATTTTGTATACAAAGAATATTTATATATTTTATTATTTTTGTTTTACAGAGTTCCGGTATAGGAGAGGCAAGTGTGTACCATGCTCTGGTTGTAATATTTTTGGAATTTTTTGCATGGGGTTTATTAACCATGCCTGTTATTTCTGTATTAAATATTACATTTCCAAATCATACGTTCCTGATGAATGGTTTGATAATGGGCATTAAAGGAATCTTATCATTTCTTTCTGCACCATTAATTGGTGCCTTGTCTGATGTATGGGGTCGAAAATTCTTTCTACTCATCACAGTAGCCTTCACATGTGCACCGATTCCTCTAATGAGCATTAATACATGGTGGTTCTTTGCTATGATCTCCATCAGTGGTGTCTTTGCTTGCACATTTTCAGTGGTGTTTGCATATGTTGCTGATGTTACTGAGGAACATCAAAGATCTCCAGCATATGGTTTAGTAAGTATTTTATTACAAAATTTACTATATAATTTATAGTATTTTATACCGTTTTCTTCATAAATTTATTTTATTAGGTATCTGCAACTTTCGCTGCAAGTATGGTAATAAGCCCAGCATTGGGAGACTATGTCATGAAAGTGTATGGAGAAAATCTTGTGGTTGCATTAGCAACGGCTATTGCAGTGTTGGATGTGTTTTTTATATTAGTGGCTGTACCTGAAAGTTTGCCTGAAAAAGCTCGTCCACCAGCACCTATTTCTTGGGAGCAGGCAGACCCCTTTGCTTATCTTGGAAAGGTAATTTGAAACATCATATATAAAAGTGGAATCGACCCAAATTAATGAATTTATATTTAAAAATGATATTTTCACTATTTTAGAAGTTTTTGTATTCTATTTTAAATAGGATGTTTAAATTAATTAAAGATACTTATCTTTATTTGATATAATAATAATTAAAATTAAAATATTAATATAATTTTGATATTTTAGGTTGGCAAAGATCACACTATTTTAATGTTGTGTATTACTGTGTTCCTGAGCTATCTTCCTGAAGCAGGACAGTATAGTTGTATATTTGTCTACTTGACTAAGGTTATGGGATTTACTGCTTTAATGGTAGCATTTTTTATTGCTGTGGTTGGAATTTTAAGCGTTGGCGCTCAAACTCTCTTGGGCGTTTTGATAAAGACACTTGGCAGTAAACATACTATAATGTTAGGTCTTCTATTTGAGATGTTACAACTCATGTGGTTTGGCTTCGGTTCACAAACATGGTAATTTTTTCTTGTTCATGCTTACAAACTTTTAATTTCTGAAGTAAAGTTTCAGTAAGACATTACTTATATTCTATTACAACTTGGTTTTAATAAAAATAGAATTTTATGAATTTTATTAGATATTTCTGTAATTTTAAGGATGATGTGGGCAGCTGGAGTGCTTGCTGCTGTGTCAAGTATTACATATCCTGCAATCTCTGCGTTTATATCCATGCATTCTGATGCAGATAAACAAGGTTTGGTACAAGGCATGGTAACTGGAATGCGTGGATTATGTAATGGTCTAGGACCAGCAATGTTTGGAGTAATCTTTTATCTTTTTCGCGTTGATCTCAACGATAATTCTCCTTCCCTTCCCGCAAGGCCATCTCCATTAGATGAAAATAACAAAACAGGAACTGCCACGCAACATCTTGATATTATGCCACAAATAGTAACCCAGGTAGATTTGATTAAAAGTTAAGATATGATTATAGTTAAATTGATATAAATACTGCAACAAAATCTATATTTTCAGCTTGTACCAGGACCACCATTTGTGTTTGGTGCATTACTTGTGATATGTGCATTACTAGTAGCTGCATTTATACCTGAATCAAACACAATGCCAACAGGTCCATTACATCATCCATCCACCTCCCGGAGGCTCTCCGGTAAATACGCATATCAGAAATGTACGTTAAAGGTTGTCAGTTATGTTAAAATTCAGATGTATTTTTGGTGGTGGATTTTATTGTAAGTCAATTTGGATAACAGTAGTAGCCGAACGATGGTACAGTAAAATATAAAGATTGTATATCAATTTTATAAAAAGGGATATCATAGTAATCTTCGGATAAGTAATCGGGAAATGGATTTTCTCTTTAATAGACTTCGTTCTTTACTAGCTGTTTCTCACCAACAAGACTTGAATCTTTCATTAACATCACGCTTAACATATAAGCAATGTGATCGCTTATCCGGAAATTATTATCTTAGCTATTAATATAATTAAAATACATCTATATTTTATATAACATATATGTAACTCATAAAAAATGTCTTGTATATTAAACACACGTGTGTGCACACGTTTATATATACATGGTTATATTAAGTTTTGCTATGATTTAAGGTTTATCCTTGGATGTACATTATGAGGGAGACAAATTGGGAAGCGGGAAAGGAAAAATAGGACCGCTGTCACCTCTAGTCGACAATTGCAACTCTGCTGCTCTATAGCTATTGTAAAAACTAAGATGAGCCACAAGAAAGAAGAGGGACACGTACCTTTGTGATAAAACTCTATCTTTAGAGAAACGGTTACTACCAAGTGCACCTACTACACAAGGACTTTAAAAAAGCTGTCTATATTGTATTATATTATATCTTTAAGTCAATAACTGAGGTTATCTTAGGATTATTAATCCACTTAATGTTTAGGTTACAAAAAATTTTACAAGCAGTGCTGTTTTAATGACATTTAGGTTGAGCTAAACATTAAGTTCGATCGTTTTAGGCATATTTTGTTATATAAAAAGTTAAAATTTTACATTTAAAAAAAAAGGAGATTGTAATATTATCTTGTACCAAGTACTGGACACCTCACTCATTTATTCTGATTCATTTATCAGTGACTCCTGGTTTGTGTAGCTTGCCAATGCATAAAACGGTAAAACGAATGAAAGTTGTAACCAGTATTTTTACTAGACTTATAACGTAAAAAGTCTATAACTTTTTATGTAAAAACTTTTTTTATGATGTATGTTATTCATCGCTTAATAGGGTCACATAAGGAGCAACAATTTTGTATAATTTAGGCAAGAGCACCTGTTACTTTGATCACCAGCATTATAAATTTTCAGTTTAGGATATTTTCTGGCATTTTTGTGAATCGTCTTTGGAAAACAAAATCTTATTTATTTGCGGATGTACTTTGTCTCATTTTTCATGCATTCCTTTGTTTTAAGCATACCTTTGAACTAACGAAGAAAGAAGAGTGCAATAGTCGCGAAAAAAATGGAAAGACGTTGTAAATGAAACTTTACATAGTTGAAATAGAGAATAAGTTTTCAATCGCATATAATACCTAGTAAGAGTTAGCTGATGTTTGTAAAGTACGTTAACTATCTTTTTGCATAAATATTTATTTTAATAATTAGACATCAACAGAATGAATTCAATGGCCTTAATCAGAAAGAAAAAAAAAAAACAATTTATATGAATATTATACTTTGCCATTTGAAGGCAATGGTAGATTTTGATCAAGAATGTTATGAACATTATTAGTCGAATGCTGATGGCGTTACTCAAACATTAAAATGTGCATGTTATAAATTGGAGTCATTGATGTTAACAAAATACAATAGTGTAGTGTATTTGTGCATTTTACTTGTACTTTGAAAGAATTAGAGTCTGTGGAATTATATGTGCATTGCCATAGCCTATATAACTTTCTGAATTTGAAATCAACATTATTTAGAACAAATTTCGATGTTGCGTTAAAATTTGCATAATACTATGTTTGTTTTATAACAAATGTAAGATTACTTCGACATATTCGAAATGAAATTAGCTTTATTGTTCATAATTTTGTTCAGTATACATGAAATTATAATTGTCATTTGTTACGAGATAATTCACGATAAAAGAGGATGCTCAAATCCCACCGAAAACCAAAGAACGACTTAGTAGCAGACATCCTATTCAAGAGTTGTAATATTAGAAAACAGTAGGAACTCATGAAATTATGGTGCAATGCGTGAGCAAAAAATAAAATTTTGTATGATCTCACTTTTCTCCAAGAATGCTATTTTTTAAATCAGAAAAGATGTAAATAAATCATCATATATGATTTCTTTTGTAAAAATTCGAAAGAAAGGCTAATCAATTCATATGAAATCTTAACCCCATCAGTACTATTCTGTTGTTTGAAATTACTTTGGTATTGAGAAAGTGCTATACATATCTTTTTATATCTNCTTTGTTAAGGTAAGTTATGGAATAAAATTCCACTACAAATGCATAACATAAATATATATGACAAGATTATTATATCCGATGATAAAAAAGTATGTAAAACAAATTTTGAGAATATATGATAACTTATTTGTGTTAAATTTCTTGGAGAATATAAGTATAACATGCAATAATTTTATATTTCTGCTTGATTTGAAAGTTATTTATTAAAGTTTGCTCTTACACACAGAAGTACATTAACACTGTTGTAATGTAACATTGCAAAACAAACAGAAGAGTCACAGTATAAAAAACAAAGTCCAGTTTAAGACTTAACACCTCAATAAAGTAAGTAATTGTATATGTACAATGTATGATGGATGCATTAATAAAATAATTATTTTTAAAATATAAGGAAACATGTTCTGCAGATATACAAATGTTTATATTTAAAAAAATTAAAGGTTAAAGTTAAAAGTTACTTTATACTTTGTAATTTATAATATAATTGTTTTGATACAATTTTGTTCATAAGAGGAAGGTTTTAATTTCTTAAATAGTTTATGAAATAGTTGTCAGTGTTGAACCACTCTGTTGCCAAGATTCAATTGCTTTGTTAACAATTACTTCAGATGTTTCTTCTGTTATCTAGAATAAAAATATTTGCTTATAAACAATTGTTATAATTCATACTCGTATAAAACATATATAGATATTTCCATACATTGGCAATAGTATCTAAAATACCATCTATATTTTCACATCTCAATAAAAGTCTTCTTAAAGTTGTTAGAGTGACTACAGTGACAAAGATTAAAATTCTATATGCACCTACAGCTATTTTGTCCCATATTCTGTAATAAATAGATCATCTTTTACAATTATATATTTCTTATTTTTTATTTAAAGTATATTAAATATATATACTTTGCTATAGAACCATTAGATATTGTTCCTGCAAAGCATGAAGAAAACCAAATGTCATATGGAATATTGTAAAGTGCTTCTATCTTAATAAGATGCTTGTACAATTCTGGATCTTCTCTCTCTAACAAAGTATAAGTGCATTCTTGTAATCTACTAATTTCTTTATGAAATTTTTGTACTTGATCTAAAAGTCCACATAATATCCAATATGTGTCTACTAACTTTTCTTCATATGAATCTATGTCAACAATGTGCCATAATGTTTCAGCCAATCTGTTCATAGCTCTAAAGAAAATATAATTATCAATGAGACAATAATTTAATAGATTATAATTAATAGCTACATTTAATAAAATATGAGACCAATGTTGGTACCTGTGTAAGGGAACTTCTAATTGAGTATTCATGTCAAGTTTTGCTCTTCTAGTGCGCAATAACCACATAGTAAGAAGCATTAAATGAGGTTTTGTGTAATCATCCAAAATCTTTGTAACCTTTAAAGCTTTTTGTAGATCTTGAAATTCTGCTTTTCTCTGATTTATTATAAATTTATGACTATCTATATAAATTGGTATCACATCCAATAACACTTTCCAAAGAAAGTTTCTATATTTAGTAGGAACTGTAAATCGCAAGCAGAATTGTTTCAGTTTTGCTTTATCCAAAGGACGCTCTTTAAGTAATATTTCTAAAGACCTTTTCTCTTCGACACTACGAAATCCCACCTATATTTTAATTATATACTTGATTAATCACATTCATAATTAGTGTTTTATTGTTTATAACCTAAGCAATAAGAAATGTTACTAATACAAATATTTCACGTAAAAATGCATACTTTTTCATAATAAGACGAGCGAAAATTTCGTTCATCAGCCATTTTCTAATGAATAAATTTCAGAATTGATATACTATTATTTGATACTTAGGAAACACAAAGGCTTTACAAATTATTTTCACACATCTTCCTTGAATTTAAATGTTAACATTAATTTACAAATTTATTTCTTACTACACAAGCGAGATACACCTATAATTCTGGCCATTAAAACCTCATCTGTGATTATAGATATCAATTTTTTGAAATATCATATTTTTCTGTTTATTAAATTTATTCTTTGTTCAACGAGTCAACGAGTGTTCTAACAAATTAAAAGAAGTAAATAAATTCACGTGATCAAAATCTAGGGGAAACAATCGAATTCACAAATTTAAGATAACATAAAAGGTTACTTTTTTAAATATTAGCTTTTTAAGTAGAAAAGTATAAATATATCAAACTTTTTTAATGCAAATTTATCCTTAGAGATCATAATTTATTAGTAACTACCAGCTAATAATAGTATATTTTACATTAAATTACATTAAATCGTATATAACATCCAAACTATTTACAAGCTATGTTTATTACTTCATTGGCACATTAGATGCACGAAATAAATTCGTTTTAATCTTATAACAATATGGACAAAGATAAAGACATTATCGTATGTGTGCCAGGTAATTATATGTCCAACATGAGTGAAGAAATCATATGGTTAAAGAATAAAAATGGAATATTTTTCTATAGGACAGAGGTTATGTGTCTCCGACAAATTTAATATTGCTGGACCAGGAACTTATGAGCAACAAGGCTATATCTATTCGAAATTAGTTGGTGTAGTAAAATTAATACAAAAAGAAACTGTAAGTAAGGAATTAAAATGATTTAAATAGCAATACAGATTAGACATTTTTGGATATTAGTCAAACTGTGTTTCATTATGAAATATCTTTATTGTAATTATTAATTATTAATTACATTAAATATTGTTCAACATTGAGATTTATTATATAAATTTCATATATTATATATTATATATTAAATAATTATTTTTAACAATAATAATAATAATGATATATTAAATTTTAGACTCGTACCATAGAAGTCCATGGAATAACAGAACAAAGCATTGTTCCTGCACCTGGTGATATTGTAACAGCTATGGTTACTATTGTTAATCAAAGATTTTGTAAATGTAGTATAAAATGTATAGGTGACATTGTATTGACAAGACCTTACAGAGGAATTTTAAGGAAAGAAGATGTTCGTGCAATAGATAAAGATAATATTCAAATGTATAAGTGCTTTAGACCTGGAGATATTATTCTTGCAAGAGTTGTATCCTTGAGCTTGTTTGCAAAAAAAGTATGTTATTGTCGATAAAATTTTGACTAATTTCCTATGCATTAATTAGATGCCAATGACAGAAGCACATACTTATCAATTAAGTACAGCAGAAAATGAATTAGGTGTAGTGATAGCACATAGTGAAGAAGGTAAGTAAACAAAGGTAAAATTATTTTCTATTCTTAATAATCTTCGTGTTACAGGTGTAGCTATGATACCCATTAATTGGACACAAATGCAATGTCCTAAAACATTGCGAAAAGAATTCAGGAAAGTAGCAAAAGTTGTCCCAGAACATGTTGTTGCAGAACGATAATTTAATATCAATTTAACATTAACCATTTTTTCTTTTATTATATTTGTTTATTAAAAAAGATACAAAAGAAATAAAATAAAGCATCATTTTATATATACAAGTGTCATTTATATATTCTTAATATTTAATTTATTCGAAACATTTATTTATAAATAAGTAGTTATATAATAGAGATTAAGTTGATTAGTAGTGGCTTACCGAGTGAATGACCACAACAAAGAATGTTTTGTATTGTGTAAAATAAAAATTACAACATCAATTCCGTTTTGAGGGAAAAATTATAAATTATTTTCATATAAAGTAACAAATTTTTTAGAATTTTATTATACTTGATTATAATTATATTATATTTTATTTAGAATTTTAATTTTAATTTTATTAATTATAATCTTATACTACTTATTTTATTATAAAACTTTTAATTATTGCTTAAATTAATTATATTTTTATATTATATTAATTCTATTTTATATTATATTAAATAGGAAACATAATTAAGTTTAATTATATGTTATAAATATCTAATTATATGTAATTAAATTGTAATGAGTCTGATTCGCTGAGACCGTATTTCCTACAAACAATACATAATGTAGAGCCAATGAGAATTCACTGATTCAAATACGCTCAATTTGCCGCCGGGCGATACTTCCTCACCCCGCATCGAAATTGCGCGGTCGAACTGCGGCGCGGGGAGTCATTTGCTTGTCGAAAATCGGAGTGTCAATACGTATTAATTTGTGTGAGGTGTGTAACCTATTATAACGGCGTTATATTTCCATATTCCAATTCTGTAGCCTTTATGCACTACTATGAGGTTTATTTCATTAACACAAGTTCATCTATTAATCTATTGAACATTATTATAACAAAATTAATTAACTTAAGTACTACTTTCTTCAGTTTCCTTTGATCATGTATTTGATCATTACAGTTACTGATAGCTTATATCATGTGCTTCTTTTTGGGACAGATTTTGATATATGTTATCGTTTAATTTCAATATATGTAATTGATTCTGATTTTATACATTTGTTTGAAATCGTCGATTTTCTTGTGTGCAGATATTGGTTAATGGCGGGAAAGATTCCTATTCTGTAAGAATTCAAAAAATGACGCCATAATGATTGACAGTCGATTTGGTGGTATCTGATAGAAATTTGGTAATGTTTCATTCATTTTGATAAAAGCAGTCTTATATATACATTTATATTGTTATTTTATTGGATTATTGGTAAAATATTGGATAATATTATATAATATTATATACATATTTGATACGTACGATAATATACGATAATATAATAAAAAATTTTGTTCTTTGAGAATGCTAAGACCAAATTAGAAAAGACTAGAGAAATTATTTTGTTAGTTTGAATAATATATCATTCTTGTTTCACATAAATTGATCGAATCATTTCTTTCTTTTAATATATATTCTAAATTAGCGCTCTAAGTAGTTAAACAACTTAGATTTTTTAAATAAATTTTATATTTTAAACCAAATACACTAAACTTTGTTAGATTTAGCATTAAATCAATTATATTGCATTTATAGTATTTTCTAATATTTGATAATTGAATGCTATTCTGAGATATTTTACAATATTCATATATAATATTTTATATTTATTGATATCAATTTTAGATACATATTTCAATCTGGTAATATTGGCTATGATACTTCGAAAAACAAGAATAATAGACATTTATGTTCATAGCTTTATAAGAACACCAGTACATTTGTAAACAAACGCTCGATAGGAAGGAGAAGGAAAGTTTACTTTTTTTTTGCTTCCATCCTCAACTAACAACTTTATTTTCAGAGAATATTTTTGGTCGCGTGTAATGCGATCAGTAGAGTCATAATAGTAGTGATATTTTTCAGAGCGCAATAGCTCTTAAATAATTGTAAATTTAATTAGAATTTTTATGCGAAATTAGACTCAGTGTTTGTTCGTCGATTTTTAATAAAACGCACGTTTTAGTAATCTTTTATTTTTATTTTTTTATTTATTTTCAATTTTTATTTATTTTTTATTTTTATTATATCTTACTTTTTTTAAATATTCGTTTTCAGTATTAGAATCGGAGGTTTCGTAAGAGTATGTAATCTCTCCAGGATATCAAGAATGTAAATATCTTCGTATATTTTACTTTATTTTATTCTTTGTGTTTTGCTTGAATTCTTTTTCTGTTAAAATTGAGTTGTAAAATAGAAATGTCTCTAACATGCTCAAAAAATGATTAGATTTCCAATCTCTAGATTTGAAACTTTTACATTAGAGTTTCGATTTTTATAGCTATTAGAATTTAGTTCTATTGAAATTCCACGTTTAGTAAAATATTCCATTTCTTACTATTTCAAATCTTTTAAATAAACCTTGTACTTTTAAGAATATATTATAATATTTCTTGTTTCTTTAGATTTTTTCACTGTTCCTACTTCTTTCTACTTTTTGGTGAGAATCTAGTACAGCTAAAGCTAAAATTGTAAGTATTTTTGCACATTATATTTCAACTAATTCTATCAGAATATTACATTTCAGAATATTAAATTTTATTAACAAATTACAATATTTCATATTTTGTTACAGATTTTTCACAGTCCTCTCTTTCTCCTATTCCCTGAAAAGGAGGTAGTGATGTTACAAAAGTTAAGAATGTAAGTATCTTCGCACATTGTATTTCAATTAATTCTATAGTATTAAAAACAAATTTTAATATTTTATTGTTTTGTTGTAGATTTTTTATAGTCTAGACTTCAATCATGGCCCTCAAAGTGACTTTTACTGAACTACTGTAGCAATGTTCTGTGATCACAATCTAATTGTGAGTTGCATAGCTCCTCTTTAATGACAGCCCTCGCGATGACCTTCCTTGGGCTACCGCAGCATCGATGACTACGTTCCTCGCATTTTATTGTGAGTCGCATGCGTTTTTATTCCTCCGGTCACTCAATCATGTCGTAGGGCGAAAGGTCCGAATCGACACGGGTGACTGGTTGTATTACATAGAATTTTTGCAAGCATAGTGACCGCGGATATTTATTATATCCGTGAGTAGTAACATTATCTTTGTGTTTTTATTCATCTATTAGTTAGGATAGGTTTTCTTGCATATCGCATTATATATATTAGTAACATGACATTGATGATTAATTTTATATTGACATTATTAATACAACATTCTATAATATATAATATTAATATAATATTATATGATATGAATGATACGTTTGAATATGCATGGTTGAAAATATATTCGGCACATAATTGCTTTTAAAATCAGAATATAATTAAAATAGATATTTGCAAATATATACACTAAATAAGATATAAATTTTCTAGTACATGGTAAATGTTGAAATGTTTGCAATAAAAAATGCACTTACTGCACAATGATGATAACAATATATATGAATAATTTACAATTTCATTTTCATTTCATCATCAATTTCATTTTATACTAATATTTTAAATATTTTAATTATTTGATATTCATACTATAAACTTGAGTATAATTTTAGCTATAAAAGTATTAAAGTGTTGAATTATTCCCGTATGGAAATGTATGAACTTTTATGTGCAAGAAAAAACTTCGCGACAGGCAGATTTCAGAATCAAAGCAATAAGTTGTGAACACAGTATGTATAGTTTCGAAAATATGCTTTGATGAAGGAGTCGCTTGAGGATTAATTTACTTATAGTCTATCATTGTTCATCGAATTTGATATTATTTGCCTTGATTCCTATTCTTTATTTTTAAATAAATATATTCATTATTTACTCATCCAGATTCAATATTTCAGTACTTCATTAAATCATAGTAAAATATAAAGTAAAGTCATTGAAATTTGAAATGAAATGAGGAAACAAATTAATATTAGCCCGTTATAAAACATATATAAAATTAGTTACGCTAATAATCCTTTTAGTTCAGGATTTTCAGGTCTAACCCCTTCCATGCTTATTGCCAGGACCTCACTCACGTGCTCAGATGTTACTTGGGTGGGAGAAAGGCAATGGACATGATGATCATAGCTTATAAGCTTAACAATTTCTCAACGACTGGCGTTGCGTTGGTGTATCGTGCACGACGTATATTCCACATTGTATGTGTGTGTTAGGTTGTGGAATTGCGTCGTTGCAACCGTTACTCTATTCACTGTAATTCCAAGTATTCGAAAGATTTCCAGATATAAGTATAGATAATAATATTGCCAATCTTACAATAATATTAAAATTATAATAATGGTATTAAATTTTATACCAATTTTTTTAAAGGGATACATCTACTCTCAAACATAAATTATTTTTAATTAAAATCGAGATATATACGTATTATTATCGCGTTTTACACAATGGTCGCTAGCCATCGTCAGTCGATTTCAGGAAAATGGTACGTACTTTAGAGTGTGAAAGTTGTATGCTAAACTCGGGTGTCGGAGGCGTCCCGGGACGTCTCTCTAGTGTAGGCCTATGCGCCCGGGTTATGTGTGAGAACCGTGGAGTGAATGTGTTGGTGTGCTTGTTTTGCCATTTTTTAAATTTTAAATATAGGTTTCCGGGTAGGATAGGTAGCACATTTTCTGGTATGAGTGTTAACTATAAGTAGGTAGGGCCGGGCAGGTTGACACAGTCTCTCGTCGGGTAGGCGCATTTTCGTGTGTTCAACCTGTTTCAGGATATTTGATTTGAAAAATTAACGGTGAAGCTGGCATCACGAATGGAGCATACCATTTGTCTTGAGCCTTGCCTATCGATTTTTCGAATATCGCGGACGTGGTCGCGAGTATGGAGTAGGTTCCGAAACGAACGTTTATTGCTCGAGCACACACATGCGAACGAACAGTGGTCGCTATGATCTTTGGTCGTCCATGTGCACTGGGAATAGTATCCGCGATTTATCTTTTTATTTTACTTTTATAAGTTATTTTTTATTTTGCGATTAGAAGACTCGAGCCTAGATTTAAGTTTCAGCGGGCATTGCGCCCGAAAAAAGAAGAGGCTATGAGCCGAAGAGGCCCGGCAAACTGCCGTTCAAGAGGGCAACTACCAATGGCTCTTCATCCTCTGGGTCATCCAGAGCATGGATAGTTATTTTCGTTACTACTTTGTCACTATGCTTGCTTTTAGTATTTGTAGTAGTAGTAGCTCCTTTCTTTTTGGCTGATGTATATATCGGTCCATCATCACATTGAGCAAATCGCGGTTTTTTTTATTAGTGTGGCGAGAGATTAATTACGGCTTGAATTAGCGTTACGAAATAATATCGCGGCTTTTCTATTAGTATCGCGAGAGACTGATTATGGTTCGAATTAGAGTTGCGAAAAAATTATAATCTTGTTTGTTTTAGTGTTGCGAATTATGACATCGCGATAGTCCTTAGCAATTTTTATCATGAATTGTCAGAATTTCTTAGAGAATAGTATGTACATATTAAAGTTTTTCTTGTTTCCTTTAAAGTTTCTTCCTTTATTCAAAGTTGTATGTAGAAATATAAACGTTTCATTAATTTTATAGTATTGCAGTTTGTAGCAACATAATATTTGAAATACCTTTTTCTTCACACATGTATACATATTAATTTAATTTTTGTTTTAAGAATTAGTGTTGCGATTGTCTATCGCGATTGTTTTAATTGCTTTTCTAAGTAGAGTTGCGTTGATGAACGATCGCGTTTTTTGGAGTAGTGTTGCGTCTATATCATGCTCAATTTTTTTCCACTGAACTGTGGAAGCACGCTCCTGTTCTTGGATGGTCGCCTTCCATGTGGCTGCACTGGATTCGGTTTCGTTATTAGAGTTGCGAGTATTTAAATATGAGTGCATAGATTAGCTTTTATAACGAAATATCCTACTTTTGCTTTCGAGAGTTTTCTAACTTTTTTTTGCATTTTTTATTTTCAATAATTAATTAATTAGCATTGCAAGTATTTATATATATATAAAGCACTCTCCGTGATTTATATTAACAATTTTCTATTTTATATTTGAACGTAGAAGATTAGTGTTGCGAAAAAGAAAAGAATACTCATCCACTACGGTTTTTGTTCTTCGGGCTTGTATCTAGTGGATGGCCCTTTTGGCTATTGTTTTCACTTCTCTTTCAACGCACCTTAATTCCAGAGTATTGTTTCGAAAATACTGTTGGTGAACATGTTTATCTAATACTCATGAACATCTTTAATTTTACATAATTATACAAATTTTATGTAACATTAAAATTTGTATAATTTTTAAATTTTATTCAATGATGCCATGTACATTGTATTTAGTATGTAAAGAGAAGTGAGGAAACATGTAATAACAAAATATTTGAATTATACAACTTGAAGATCTTTCGGTAAATCAAAAAACTAATTTGAATTTGAGTTCTTAGTTTCAGAAATCTCTGTACGACCAATGGAGACAGATATGGGCTATCTCAAGCTACATTCAAGGTATACAAGATTTTAAAATATAGATGATTCATTTCATACATGCATATAATATACGCTTTCCCTTTTCCTTTATTATATTTAGGTGCTTATATAAGTCAGACATATAAAAATCTTTAGATTTCTGGTTAACACATTAAATTAGACTTATAATCAGTTAGGACATATCTTAAATTGAATTAAACTCGTGGTTAGGTAAATAAAATAAGATTTGTATGGTTAGATAGTTTATATTTAATTAGATCTATGTGTAGACTATATAAATTACAATCTGAGCACATAACTACATACTAATAGGGAAACATTGGTTTGATATTGTTAGCAAGCAGTGAAAGCAATGTCTCTTAGTAATATTAATCTGTGCTTATGTAAGTATTTACTTCTGTTACTTATGTTATGAATTAATGCGTGGATAAAAATGTATGTGGACAAAGTAGATAAACAGAAAGTAAGTGGATAATTTGGTAGGCAGTATAATTCCTTATAAATCATATTCTACTTTTGTTTCATATTTGAAGTATCAGTTATTTTACATTTTCATTGCGATGGAACTGTAAAATGATGATGCAAATACGAAACAGCGTTTCATAGAGAGTTATACGATAGTTTTAGTTTGAATCTATTCCCAAGAACCTGCAGTCGGTAAGACCTCGATGATACCTCTTAGTTAGAATATTCGTTAGGTTGTTACAGGTACAGATTCTTATTTTGTCGCTCATTCGATACAACATTATGTATTGTGATTTAGTTCTTCGTTTATGTCTTAAGTTTATGTCTTAATATGTGTTGTATGTATAGTATGCTTTTCTACAATATGTTGTCTTATTACCTGTTTGTAAAACGTTCACGAATCGAAATTATACATATTATGTGCCTGATTTCCGATTTAATAAAGGGGGATTGAGAATAGCATAAGTTGGAGATGGTTGACACAGTATAGAAAGCGCTCTGGTACCTCGGGCGAGATACAGGAATATGTGTGACATTCAATGATTTTCCGAGTCCCACCAAGTGGGTTTCACCTGATCCCCCAAACTATTTTCAAGTTACATGCGATGTTATTGATACAGTATAGTACTGATTTGAATTGAAATTGAAGTCTTGTATAAAATTATGAATAAAATATAAGACAAGATATCTTATAGTTGTAACGAACTATAATATTTCGTACTCGATCTTCACAAATATATTAAAACTAAAGCTTCAAACAAATGATGCGACTTAGAATTAAAGCTTAACTATAATGTTTAAAATTAACGGTCCAACATAAAACTAAGATTCAAAATTAAGGCTTTAAACTAACATTTAAAATTAACAATTAAGCTTTAAAAAAAGAATAAGCCCCTCGCGTTTCCTCACCGTCCCTCGCCATTCAATAACTAACTATTAGCGTAGTTCTTAGCTTGACATCGCTTCCAAAAGTTTAATCAATTGATTAATTTTTGGAAAACGATGCCAATTACCAGGTCTCACCACGAGGAGGTGACTACGCACGAGACCCGCCCATGGGTTATTTAACATTATACATCGCTCTCGACATTCAACCTATTGGCAGAATGTCGAGTTCCGACTCTACTTGACCATGGGCCTGCGTAAAGAAATAGTTGTTTCGTAGCC
>JACXIL010000216.1:5055010-5132018 GCA_014737365.1 Bombus soroeensis | reverse complement strand
TGATTCACCAGAACCAAAACCAATTTCAAATGAAAATGCTATTTGTGTATCAAATGAACTTGATAAGTCTTATTCTTCAGATATGAAGATACAAGTTCTGCAAGTAAAAAATGATTCACCAGAAACAATTTCAAATTTGAGTGCTACTTGCATACAAAATCAACTTGATGAATCTGTAATGTCCTTATCAAATCAAGAAATTATAGAGTCTGATACTGTAGCAGTCAATACTAGTGTAAATATAGATACTGTTTTGGAAGAGCTTATATGTAATGATTATAGTGTTTCTGAAAATATAAGCGATGACTGGATAAAATCTCTATTAACCTAGCATCAGGTTAATGATATACTATAATTAATTGTATTTAGTTACTTTATCTGAACAATATTATACAGTTCCCTATCTCACTCATTTATAGAAAATAATAATAATAATATGTCATTTTATATTATACAGCCCTATTATACAACTAGAATTTTGCTTACTTATGGAAATAAAAAATTGTTATTGATTGTAATTTTAAACTGGAATCGTAGAATAATTTTTATAAATAGGCTTGTGTTAATTATGTTCACTTGGCAGGTACTTAGACACTTTGTATTTCTTTGTATGCCTCTAATGTCTTACAATATATGGCTGGCTTTGCTTTAAGAAAAATACAAAAACTATCATGTGCAAATTGCATACAATATTTAAAACAAGAAATATTTATCAACCACAAGGAAGGCTTGATAAATATAATTAGTAGGTGTTATATACAGATAAGATTTCTTTATATTGGAAAAATCTAACAAAAATTAACAGTACAAAACAAATGAATGAAATTTTTAATAATTTTTAATGATTTAAGAAATAAAATGGAACAAGTCTATCAGATCACATAGTTACGGTTATGTGGTCACATGGCCAGCAGCCACGATAGAAACAGAAAAGTGTTTCTCTATTCGTACGCGCTAGAGCTCCTCTATTAGTATAAGCTCTATATTTACATTGCATGCAATTAATTACATAGAAAATCGGGATAATATTATGCAGACAAGATTTCTGAGAGTTAAAACTTTAATTCAATCGTTGAAAAATTCAAGAATTCACTGTTATATATACATACAACAATAAATAAGACAAATATTTAGATGATCACATTTAGCTGGCTCACTCTGTATAATTAATGTAGTATGGGAATATTATATATTTAACAGATATTTACTATACATAGGCACGCAGCTTTATTATGCAACACATGGTATATTTAAATATATGCATTATAAGTATTATAATAGTCTTTATGACTAATTACATAATACATTTTAGAAATATATGATTTCATTCTATTTAAATAATTTGAAAATTTTAGTATAAAAATAATTGTATTTTTATATAATCCTAAAGTAAAGAAATCACTTCTTATTTCTTGTAATCCACGTAAAAAATGTTTATTCTAGATAACTGTACTAGAATCATTTTATTATTTTTTCGTATCACTTAAAAAAGGAGGGAATATAACATAAATATTGTTTTTTAAACATATTTCGACATAAATAATATGTACTCATATTTTCTAGTTGTTTTATGTATATAATGTATGTTACAATATAATACAGTTTATGCATAAATTGTCACGACAATATATTTAATAAAAATGGTCTTTTTAATATAGTGAGTACTGCCATGATGTGATTGTTTCAAGGTATTATAATTGTACATAATATATTTTGAAAATATTTTAAGTGAAAGAAACTGTCATACGGTTTATAATCCAATTACCAATTATGTTAATATAATATTTAAATAAATGTTTTTAAAGAGTAATAATAAAGTAATTCGAAGAGTAATTGTTATTAAATGTATAGTAGGTATTTTTCTATTTTCACAATTATGAATTGATGAAGGAATAATTGCAATAGAATTTTAAGATGTTTACAATGAGTGATGAAAAGGAAACAAGTCTGTTATACAATATAATATATTTTTTAAAAAATTGCAATAATGCAATGATGTCAGATTGCATAATATATGAAATCAGAACAGAGTGAAAGTGAAAGTAAAATATGCAGCAAAATTATTGCAAAAAATATATTTATATTGTACAATTACAGTAAATTGCAAAATAAAATGATTATTACCTATGAATAAAAAGGCGATTGTAAATACTTTGCATTCAGCTTTTTTCTTTATCTTTCAGAATTTTTATTTTTCGACCTAACAGATCGTATTTGGAATGATTTGGTTCCGGATCTTGATCTGTATCTGAACTACATTCACTATCACTAGAATCTTCGTAAGTGCCAAGGCCAGGCAAAATTCCAATACACTTCATGCCTATTTCATTTGTTATATTTTTATGTTCTAAAGTATCAGTTTTGAACACGGGTTCGCATTCAGCTATTATTTGTTCATTTAGTTCACCATCTTCTTTCTTTGATGTGTCTTTGCTTTCATCAGATAACTTTCTTTTAACACCTCGTGCAAGATCTACATAAATACAATATTAAAATAATATTCAGATTAGGATATTAAGTATTAAAGTCTTTTTATGTACTATTTATAATCTTCAATTACTCTGAATATAATTATCATTTTCACATAATAATTAAATAATTTATAAAGATGACATTAAATTTTTATTTACCTTCTTTTTGTTTTTCAGGACGTTTAACTACAACACCAGCTAATAATTTTAATTGCGAAGACCGACTACAAGAAGAAAAAATATATCTCTTAACATTATAAGTCACATGTCTCTTAACATTATAAAATATAAACATAATAATAGAAATGAGCAAGAATTAAAAATATTTATTAAATATCATGTTATCAATTTTATGATATCGAAGATATAATATCACAAAAATGAGTCATGCTTATTAAAGTTGCATTAGATGAATTAATATATTACCTTCCAGAAGAAATATTTTTATTTACAATTTGAGGATTTTTTAATTCTTGTTTTAATTTTTCATTTAAGGATTTTTCTTGTAATGAAGCAACAGCAGCTTTGAAATCTCGCATTTCTTTTTCTTCTTCAAGATTTTTTTTACGCTCTTCTTCTAATTTTGTTCTATCTACCAAATCTAAAAATTCTACTTCATCATCATCTAAACCTTTTATCATATTTTCTGTGAATGAAAAAAATAATTACATAACGCAATGAAACATATAATTATAACTTATAAAGGAATATGCATGATTTTATGTATAATTACATACATTCTAAAATTGTTAACTTACTCAACTTATGTGCTTCCTCATATTCTGCATCTCTTTTGTTTTTCTGTTCTTGTAATCGTTCATATAAAGATCTTGTATCATATGTTTCTTCTGGAGCTTCTATAAAAATCAGAAAACATATGTGATACTTTTATAATAATTAATAATTAAGAAAATAAGTAAAAAATATAAGTATAAATAATTACAATTAGGTCACATTATTGTAATTACAATTTAAATCATTCATTTGTGAAAACATTAAAGATAAGAACTGGATATCTTAATTAATTTTATACATATTGCAGCTTTTAATTAAATAAATATTACTATTATAGAAGATAGCTGAGATATAATATATACATATAAAATAAAAATATGAGAATAACCTAATGGTTGGTCTGCAGTTCGTACACGTTCCCATTCTTCTTGCCGTATTCTTCGCTGTTCTGCAATTTCAGCTTCTGATATAAATCCTGAACTCATAATGATCTACAAAAAAAATTAAACAAGAATTACGTATACACAAGGCATTGATTATTTATTTGTTATAATTAATAGTTGACATAACAATATATAGAAAATACTAATTAATTCTGCAATTTCTTATTAATTATAATATATAGTTAACAAATATAATGATTATTATTATTTTTTATCATAATGTTTTAATAAAATTAAATAGCGAATATTATATAAGAAAACATTATTTGATTATAAATTTTATGAAGAAACAAAAATGCAAATATCACTTTCCAAAGAATGAAATTAAAGAATAAATGCATAAAAATGAAACTTTTGAATATATAAAAAAGTGAAAAATGAAATAAAATCAGTAATGTTATATACTATACATACTTAGAGTACTTATATTAATGCTTACCACTCTTATGTATATTAAACTTTGACAGAGTAATGGCACAAGAACTATATATTTTCAGTGTTTCCAAAGTCTTTATAAACATTCAACATTTATAATTAGTTATCCACTCCTCATCATAACGTAAATGTTAAAATAAAATTTCTTTAATACAATTTTTTGAAGGCTTTGATATTCAGTACTTTAAATTAAGAATTTTAAACATTAGGTTAAGTGACTTAAAACATTAACATTTTTTTAGGAATATTTGGCATTCTAAATTTTAAGCACGAAAAATTTCCTTTTTTAAATTTGTTAATTAGCAACAAGTTGTTACGAAATGTTAACGATTTTTTCATTTAGTTAAAATATTCTTAATGTATAGATAAAATTAATGATGTTCAAAATTAGTGATTAAAGATAAATACATATTTAATATCTCCTAAAGGATATGTAGGTTAGGTTCTAGATTTAAACTTGAACAATTATAAAATTACAGAGTTATATACGTTGAATATTTTCTTATAACTAGATCTCTTATTTATACAATCAAAATTGGATTGAACAACGTTTTATATTATCCTATCAACCTATATCACGAAAACGACGCTCGATCTTGAAACACTGCAAATTAACTGCTGGTACTTAGGTACTCCAACATCTTATGCGCATGCGTGAAATATTATAAGTATAATACATACACACACTTAGATGTATCTATGTAAAATATAAATGACTAAGTTTATATATTTATAATTTTGTGGTTTTTAAACTTTTCATATTTTGTAATAATTTGAAGAAAATAAATATATAACATACTATTCAACTTTTGTTTCACAATTGAAATTATAACACTATATGTTACATAACAAACATGTTAAATTTTGATGATTAATATCACAAATTTCATGAACTCAAAATGGGAAAATAACAATCTGCGAAGAAAAGTATTTCAAATATTTTTATTCTTTAAACAAATTATACATAAGTTTCTGGGAATTCAAATGTTACATCCCGGCCTGTTAGCTTCTTATAGACAGCAGCAAAGGTATCAACCTAGTAAATGAAAATGTTGCATTAAACACCTTGTATTAATTGCCATTAGAGAATACAAATATGAGTAATTTATATTTATCACTTGCACAAATAAAAATGAAATATAAAATATGGTACATTACAGAAACATTTATCATTAAAGATGTATTTACCTTGTGTTCAATGTTTGTTTGCTCATTTTTATCTAAATGAACTTTAATAAGCTGTGTTCCATCAAGTTTAATTCTGATGCGTTTTCCAACAATCTCTACAGGGTACACTAAATCCTCTAATAATGCATCATACACTGCAGTTAAGGTACGGCTGAAAAATACATTTACTTATTATTAGTTTATACAGTATACTCCATTAACATTTTTAGTAATAATATAACATACCTTCTAGGTCTCTTTTGCTTATTCTTAGTACGTGTTTTTCTTGTTGGTTTGGGCAAAATCTTACGTTCTCCAACAAACATCACATGCTTTCCAGAAAATTTCTTTTCTAGTTCACGTACAAGTCTAGTTTGAATTTTTTGAAATGCCTTCAACTTTGGCATAGGTACATATATAATAATGCACTAGAACAAATATTAATTTACTTTATATATATTATTATACATTTAAAATCATAATTTTAATTTCAAGCATTATACGTATCTAATAGACTGTTCTGTTATTTGTAATGAAAAAAGTAATGAATTATAAATATTGTTTATTATGTAGTTTTTGAATATAATCAGTTTAGATTCATAACTAATTAATTAATATTATCAGTATTAACTGCTAAATAGATACTGATGTGAATCAAAACTAAGTTATATAGACGCAGCAATTGAAAAGTTATTGTGCAAAATAACATGTCATTTTTACCTTTTTATTATTAGTTTCTATTTCACGTGCTTTAGTGATATAAAGTTCTCTTAATTGCGATTTTAAATCACTATTCATTTCCAGTTCCAGTAGAGCTTGGGAAATGCTGGCTTCGAACGCATCAGGTTCGGCCCCGCCACTTTTTATTATTTTAGCGTTTGCTGTGAACATCTGAAAAATATTTTGAGGTTAAGATTTCTTCTTGTTTATACACTGGTACTTTTATAAGTTTTACATAGCTATTCTATTTAATGATAATTTTAATTATAGAATATGAATTTTATTTGAAACTCGTGATGTAGACAAAAATATAATTTTAAAGTTAAATGCTACAAACTACGATATGCTGTCAAATAAGTACATTGTATCCAATAAAATCCAATTTTATCACATCTTATATATACGATCCGAGTAAAAATATTACTTCGTCTGACACATCGTTATGCTGTGAATAACATGCAAAGTATCATTTAACGTTTTCTAATTCATTTTAACTTCGTTTTTAACTAAAAATTAAACTGTAACTCGAATGTATACCTTAACGATATCCGTACCGCGTGAAAAAGATCCAATATGCCCTCAGATAGGAATGCCAACTGTTCTGCGCACAAAATGTCTCTATATTTTTATTGTATTATACTATTTATTATAGAATACAAAAATATGATCTTTCATTCGCTATTATATCATTAATTATGTTTTAAGAAATATTCTAAATTCATTAACTTTACTTACAAAACATTGTTTAATGATTTAATCCTAAAATCTTTATTATATTCGTATTTTCACAAAAATTTGTTTCCTAAAAATTTTGACATCTTTTATGAAATAAATTATTAGATAAATAAAACGAGGTTTTGATATGATTGTAATATATATTTTTTAATACATACATTTTTTGTATCTATAAGGATTTGGTAATTTGCTAAATAAAATTTCTTAATAAGCCGTCACCTTTGCATACATATGAACAGGTCTCGATACTTATATACCGAAGTCTAGGGAAAACCGTCCGGAAAGTGAGCTGTGACTAGTTCTGAAAATCATCATGGAAGAAGAAAAAACACTTTATGTATCTCTGTCTGTCTTACAAGATCGCGAACTTTGTTGTCTTCCATGGTGATTTTTCACGATTAAGCTCGACTCAATCTTTGAGCGTATTTCTCTAGGGAGTGTTGAAACCGGTTGATATAATTGTGAGCCGTAACGTTATTTATGTATCTAAGGAAAAGTGAGGCCAATAGGTATGCCTTACTTCAAAACATAGGATTAGAGCACGTTCAGGGTAATGCCATATTACATGATACTGATGAGTACTTTATAAAGTGTACATTTCTTATTGAATTTGAATAAGAAGTATAAGTGTTTAAACTATATATCATCATGGAAGATGAAAAATCTGTATATCATGATGAAGAAGGAAAAGAAAGGAAGATGCCCTTCACCATCTTTGGTGAACCAATAATTAAAACACATTGTCAAAGAAATACTATGATATATGCTATTTCTGGTGGCATGGTTGGTGGTTTAATAGCATTTTTGTTTACTAGTAATCCAAGAATGTCTACACGAGTAGGAGTAATTATATATGGTGCAATAGGAATTACTGGTGCATTTTATTGTGCATACGATGAAATACAAACAAGAAGTGAAAGAAGAGAATTTAGGAAACTTATGTATATGAAAATTCATAAACCCCAAATCAAGGATACAAACTCAGTTGATAATGTATCAAACCCAAAACTTGAAAGTATTTAAAGTTTTTATTTACACAAAACATCCTATAGATACAGGAACATAAGTTTTCTTAAATGTGAATAATGTATAAATATAAAATGTAATTGTTATATTTATAACAAAATTTATATTTTGTTATGCTTATGTATCAATTTGTAATATTATGCAAATAATTATTATATGTCAATAGAAAATAAAATGATGTGAGAATGTCATTACTTTCTTGTATAGTATGTAAATACAAGCAGATAGTAATTGCACATCAATTAATAATTAATAAAACAATAATTAAACAAAGATCAAGCACTAAATTGTTTTCTTATATCTTATTCATGCTAAAATTATTAAGTGTCCCATTGATACAATTATCCTTTGTCTATAACTTACTTAATGTACAAATTAATAACAAGTTTTAATACTTCCAATATAATAGAAAATAATACAAATTTTCTATTTTGCTATATAAGATATGAAATAATCATTCAAGTACTGAACAGCTCTATAAAAATATTAATCCATCTATTTTAGTGTAATACATTTACATATATTGTATGTATGTAATTATTGTAATTCTTGTGTTACATAAATAATCTTACATATATATTTAAGATTTGAGCAAATTCTTATTATGTAAGTTCAAATAAATTTTCTAAATCAATGTTCCCGGTAATCTACAGCAGAGGGCGCTGAAGAGAGTATGATATCATGCGAAATTCTGTCTGTTATATGCTCATTGGTGTTTGCCGTTTGGTGGGGTGTGTATGACATCACGACGCATGTTTCGTACTATTGAATATGCTATGCTGAGTGACAGGTGGTGTAGTAGTTCTGTTACGTACCGTGTATCGAGGATACGAGTCGTATCCTCGCGTCACGCGATCGGCACGTTGTCATTCGTAGGTGTCAGTGTTAAGTTTTGTGATGCATACCACGATTTCACGCAATCTACCTGAGAGATTAGACTCTGCGAAAAGAGGTGAGTTTGTTATTCTCAGTAACATCTCAAATTTCATCTTTTAAAACCTAATGTTATCTTCGTAAAAAATTCAAGTAGAAGATCAATCAAATTTTTTAGAAATAAGAGTAATTCTACCTATTCGGTAGTACTTATATATAAATGTAAGAAAGCTTGTTTTTTTTCTAATTACTTATCTTTAAACAATTGACTAGTTTTGAATGTGATAATCGATGAATTTATAGATTCAGTGTTGCGTTTTATGAAAACGTGACTCAGGAGGACTTGGAGACAATGGTCGAATTTGGTTAAGATATGATGATATTTTTTTTATATAAACAATGAATGGTAGTCTTTTAGCTTTCAATATGCGTCGTTTGTAATCTTCGTATGGTATCTACTCGTTCGACACCAAACAAAGAAAGATATCTATTTTGGCCAAGATCCGATAACATTTGTGACAAGTTTTTGGTATGAAAAAGGACAATTTATTTTTTCCAGTGTTTTTGAGACAGCTATACGACAGGCCAGGCATAGAGCCACACGGAATTTTATTTTTGTGAGTAAACACGAGTGTATTACAAATTACAATATGATTTCCGAGTATAGTTTCTGGTAAAGAGGTGTTTACAAAAGGTTAAGGTGCATGCGTAATGCATCCAGGGTCTATCTTTTCTATGGTCAACTAACAAAACTCTTCATTTTCATTTTTTCGCTTTTTTTCCTTTTACTTTCTTTCTCTTCTCTTTAACATCTATCTTTCAATTGGTTAAATAATTTCACTTTTTGAATATGACAGAAGTTGTCTCGTATGACATAATTTTTTGAAGTGAATGTAAATTCTGATAAATTAGTACGATAAATGGAATTACCGATCACGTTTATGATAAGTATACATATGTATGCCGAGTAAATTGTATTGGAAATTAAAAAATTTAAAACGCTCGATTGTGATACGAACATATGCAAGTATGTACAATGTACATATATCAGTTTTAAATATTATATGGATAAGGTTAAATAGTATTACAACGTATATTTTTCGATACAATTTATAATAGTATATTGAAAGTGTCTTTCGTCTAAACCACCGACTCTTCGATATTTCGGTCAGTATCGATTGCAGGATATGAAACTGGGTAGGGTCCTCCATTTGAACTATCTCAATGCGGATTCTGGCTTTGCATATCTTCTCTCGTTTAAAGATTTTTCCAAAACTTGTAATAGGAAATGATATCTTTTCTCGAGTATAAATTTATTTNGTGTAATATTCCATTTTTGTACAACATTTTTAGAAATATTATTTCCTATTTCTATTTCTTTTTGGAAATAATAGAATATATTTCGATATACAAAATTTTCACAATCATACATAATAATAGTACATTTGTATTATTTAACCAGTATTTTTTGTTACCAAATTACTTTTTCTAAATTAAATAACTTTTTGTAAAATAAAGCAATTTTAACATTAGATGTAATACAATAATTCTTACATTAGAAGGTTTAGATCATAAAATTAACAAAAACATGTTATTAAAATTAGTGATATATTGTAATTATGAAAATGAGAAAACAATATTTTCAATAAAAGAAACAATTTCTGAGTTTAGTAAGAAATTTTATACACGAATAATTAATAAATAATAATTAAATAATAATTTCACAAGATAAGTTAAAAGAATCAAATCTAAAATTGATGATATTCAAAAGGCTTCATTAAATTACTTTGTAATGATCTTTTTATTTAACATAAGATATGTCGCTAATGGTCTATGTCAGTTATCCTCATTTTCCTCTTTCATATCTGGAGCAGTGTGAAAGTACATTCGTGATTACGTTGGTCATTGACTTCTGATGAATCTTCACAGTCGATTGCTGCTTAAGAGCAACTTAGCATTTTTACGATATTAACAAATAGTGAGCTAACGTGAATTAATTTTCTAATAATTAGGGAACATATGCAGGAGAGATAAACGATAGTGTGAATGATTCTATTAAATATTGATCCTTATTTAATAGATTGTAGATATTTATGCATTTACGGGAAATGTAACGATGCAAAAATATATGGAATACCTAAGGTAAAGTATTCGTTATGATATTTAGAGGGTAAAATAAAGCTCTGTTTCTAGTTTCTTTTTCTTTATATTATAAATATGTTGTATTACACTGTATTATATATTACAATCATATTAGTAAAACTATGAAATTGCATAAACATCCGCAGTCTATTTATAATATAACGAATATCATTGTTTAAATAATTTTATGACTTCTGTGAAGTGTATGTTTGCGATAAATATCTTGCAACTTCTATGAACATTTTCGTATTTGTTTGAAGCATCACCAATGTAATTGTGATATGTCATACAAAATCTTTTCTATCATACACAATGTATTGCGAAAAATTTGTGTCACGTATTTTCTATATAATTTTCAATTTTAAACGATCGAAGACTAATCGTAAGATATGTTCCCACGTAGAAGAAATTGGTAACACTTCCCAAACAAATGGGGTTCATGCATTGAGAGTGTTCCGAATGTGGTGAATTGGGCCAGTGCCATTTATCGCCCTACATCTTGGAATCACAATATATACCGCCACCTTTCACCATTGATTTGATGTATTTAAGGTTAAATTCCTTCCTAAGATACTACCTCTCACTTCATATCTATTTTTTCGTCTATACGTCAGGGTTCTTACGATAACGTAGATCTCATTAAAGCGTTTTGCTTGTTAGGAAATTCATTGAAAAGCAAGAAAAAAAGCGAGATACATTAGATGCTCTGATGGTTGTAATAGATAGCGTAATTCTGTTCTTTCATAATGATACGACGTATTTAGTTCGCATTCTAATAGGAATCGTCGTTTCTTTAGCAGGTAGGGAACCTTTAGCTGGCTCGCAGATATTATGAATCAGAAAGATTGTATCTGGATGAGAAATTTATGTATGATTTTCCTTGGAAACCAACATTTTGCAATTATTAACTCCCTGTAACATCGTGTGACCTGAAAGATATATATCTCGATTTTTTAAATTCTATTTCATTTATTCGTAATTACATATATTATTTTCTATTAGTATATAATTATTTTGTAACTGAATGATTTATTTACAATCGTTTTGAGATCGTAGGTTCAAATAAAAATCTGTAATCGATGAAGATTCATGCAAATTCATATTGTTGTGAACATAATTTAAAAAATAGAATCTATATAGACGATTATTTTACTTATTAAATATCGTAACAAGTAACTATATTTTGGATGCGCTTTAGTAATTATATTTCGTTAATTCGCCATTAAGTGAAATAATAAATTATTATTGGGTATCCATCGCTAAATTTTGTGTTAAGCAAAATTGACGCTAATATAATGTTGTATAACTCTGCTAATTGGCTTCATGCTTAATTGATTGTTACATATAAGGGGGTATTTAAGTGGAACTACTATTAATAATATTAACCAGTTGGGCGTTTGTTTCTGGGAGCAAATCTAATACATAGGTATTTTTAAAATACCCAATGTTTGATCGTAAAGAACCATAACACTGTGATTTAGTAAATAAAATTACCAAATAATTGTAGAGATATGGATAACTTTATAATATATATGATCTATTAAGTATACTATTATTAAATAATAGTATTTTTTAAATTAAAAATGATTGAAAAATTTAGCTGGCCGTTTTTGTAAACTGAGCTAACAGATGTTGCTATTTATTTCAAAATATAATTTTCATCGTTATAATTCACATTAGGACCGAATCATCAGAAGCGATTTTCATCCTTAATAGAACATAACTTTCACTACATATACTACACGAAGATAACAAATGGCTTTAAATCGTTTTACTGGATTGTAATTGGATTGAAATCGTTTATATCACTTTTTAAAGTGTCATATGTATAAGAGTTATGACTCTATATGTGTACTGCAATAAATCTATATTCATCATCAATTTCGCTGTTAAAATCACAGTAATTGATTTTGAAGATATAATTTTGTTGTCTGCCCACGTCTGCTTATTAAATATATGACCAAATACTTATCTCTCAACTTTTACATATTTATTATATTTTCAATTAACTCAAATTTCAGTGTAGAATTTTAAAATTTATGAGAAACAAGATCTGAGAATCTAAGTTGCTCGATACTTTAATATTAATAGCGAAGAATTTATAACAATGCAGTTGTTTCTTTTTTTCATATGTGTAAATTAAAGATATTTACACGTGTAATGCAATATTACATGGTATTTATTTTTACAGACATGTTCACACTTGCTTGATTCTTTAGGTACCTACCCACTTGTTTTTCTAATCTCTGTCACGCATCTCGCACATTATCTTCTACATCCTTATGTAACTTATACGCTCTATTCGAATCTATACATGCATATACCCATTTGCGAGAAGATACTCTTTCCAGTATCAAGTTTTTCTTGTCCTTTTTCTATTCTACGCACATTGACTGTAATAATTTACTTGACTGCAAATAAGATAGATATAAGTATCTCACACACACACATACAGTATAGTTTGCTTGTTATTGGTGATACTCTGATATTTAATACTCTGATGTTAGAGTCATAAACATATTGTAAAATTCATGACATTTAAATCACAGATATCTAGGAATAATACTTCAAAGTTTTATTGCATTTACGTAATGCGATTTGATTATTATTTAAATAAAAGTCACATGTGCAAATTTTACGACAGCGTCAATTAATATTTATAATGTTGGATTTTGGAGAATATAGACGAAATAATTGAGAATAAATTTTTGACTTTTCACGCATGCATTTGCGCTTACGATTATTTAGTTGTAAAATGTATATGCATATTATCGTGTTATATACGTATATATCATATAATTGTCATATGTACATATTAAATAAAATATATTATCGTTACGATATTACATACGTTACCAACAGAAACGTTCGGTCACGAAATTAAAATTGGACAATTGGACGGACGGATTGGACAATTAATGTTCATGATGATTTTGATAATATGATTTAATCATTGTTTGATTGTGTATAGATTGTGCTGGGACAAGGTTGGGGAATCTATATGGGGCAATGCGTGTCTCGTAAGGCGGGCGCCGTCATCGCAACCGGTCATCGCGACTCGCTCACCTATCGTATCATGGATAAACCTGCTAAGGTAAATCATTTCTAAATATTTCGATTTTTTATTACAAAATAACAAAAATAACTCTAGAATAAAAATATAATATAATATAATATATATTATAATTAATGAAGAAGGTAGTTTCCAAATTACATAAGCTGTTACGATAATTTTATAGTATCCCTTTAATACGTTGAATTGACTGAAATTTGTTATTGGAGCGTTGAGGAAGTTGACAAAAAAATTACTACGTAGCAACCGAATGAAATAATCGAGTATCGAGATAAATGTCGAAGGATCATGAAGAGAATCGCACTGGGATATCCTTTAGATTTTATAAACAATCATTTGGAGTAATCTTTCTGGTGCATAAATTGTCTTTGGTGCATAAATATTCTTTTATGTATCATATCATATACAAATTATATATTCGAATATATTATAAATTAAAATATCTTTCGGAGAAGTTTACTTATATAACGATGAAACTATGTTTGTGTTTGAGCGAGGAAAAAGTGAGTTTTTGTTACACACGACGCTGATTCTTAATTTACAATTTGAAATAATAACTTGTTAATGTAGGTAAAATTGGAAAATTTCTTTACGATTGGAAATTATTAATTCGAAGGGTAATTATTGTTGATATTAATAGTTGTTAATTGTTATTTTGTAATAATTGCAAATAAAGTAGATGTAAATATTTAATTATAAATAAGAATAATTTGCATTGCATATTATCTGTATGTAAATTAAGTACGTAATTCTGTATGTATATTAAGCTAAGAAATATATTTAAGCAATATTTTTAGTAGAGCGAAATACAGTTTCTTTTAGCTTCCGGTGTATACATCTCGTTAGTATTTTTTTCAGATCTCTAAATTTGTATACAATAGCGTATAACACCAGTGGTAAATCAGAATACACAGAGTGCTATGAACCATGTACGCTCATTATTTATTGCAGTTGAATGAACAATCTTAAGAAAGCATCTCATTGATATTAATTACATGCTTCAGTTCGCGAACAACGTAAAATTCACATCATTGTACTTTACTTATAAAAGTATTCTTAGCATCGTTAGATGACCTTTCTTAACATTTTGACTAACTTTACAAATATGTTAAGCAATTTTTGAAATTTTTTTAATAGTATGGAACGCTACTTTTATTCTGTGATTTATTTATCATATTTTCTTATCTTTTTATACTTTACATTATACACAAAAGTATTATCTTTTATTTTTATTTATTTTTATGTATACAGGGTGTCCCAGGTTTTAATAGGCGAAACTTTGATACTATATTTGACGGGTCTAAATAAGAACAAAAATATAGTAGAAACACAGAACGTGTAAGATCTTGTAGAACAAGTTATGACACAAAAATGAAATACGAGGAGAAGAGCGAATAACTTGCGGTTACTGAAAAAAGTTTATTACTTTGATAAGACAATTTCACCTTCGCTCCTTCGTTCTCTCTTTTGTTTTAAGCCTTATTCAAAGCAGAAAGAAGTGCACGGTAAGCCACTTATACAGTTTGAGAGAATTGATTAGTCTACAGTTTGAGGCTAATGTCGTTTTGGTAAATTGTGCCAGGTATTTTATGTAATTTTTACATCTTTTTTAATTTTTAAGTTTTATTGCATTAACTTTTTATATTTTAATATCTGATACCAAGCTGGTCAAATAAAGAAAAGAACACTGTGTAACAATTCTTCTTTACGTTTAATACATCACATTTTTGTTTGTCATAAGTATGTCACAGTACAATTACGAACATATTTCTTCGAATAAATGTACCGTTAATTATCGCTTTCTAAGGATGTTGAAAACTATGTTTGTCCATTATTTTTGACACACGATACAAACAGTTTTTATCTATGGAGTAGCGTCTGAATTCTTGAATTTCATCCAATTGTTGCAAAGTTATGATCGTTTGAAGTTAATAATTACCAATTTTTCGCTCTGTTTACTTCATGCATTAACTGCTTCTTTTTTACAACTTTCTCATCATGTTGCTGATGAAAAATTGTACTTTTATAAATTCCTTGAAACCTATAGAATGATTTCTTACAAGTATTTTTGGTGTATGAGCTACACAAAAGTGGACCGTTTTCTACCATCCGCCAGTTTCGCCTTCAAGACCTGCGATATCTTGTACATTAAAATCGAACAATTACAGCGTTCATTAGTATTCGCGTACTCATTATAAAAGTATCTACAATGGGTACACGACGTTAGTATACAATATAAATATAATGATATCTTCCAAAAATAAAGAGAAGGGTAAACATTAATATCGAAGACTAAGACATTCGCCTCTGTTATTCTTCTCTATTAGTAAACAGTCGGTCTTCTTTTCGTTCCAATTAATCGCGTGTCGTAACATAAAATTTGAATGTACGAACAATGTATTGTTTTAAAAATATTATGTTACCAAACTTTTGCAACGATGCTTGTACATTTTTTTTTTATAACGAAGTTTTAATTTCGAACAATTGCGAAGAAATTGGTGTATTGCAAAGTACATTAATATTGATTTGTGTCGAAATATACAGCGGATATAAGAAACTTTGAATTAGTAAATTTCAATAGAATTGATTGATTCATAGAAGAAAGGATAGAAAATATTTTACACGGTCAAGTTGTTCGTACGAACGAGCAGATTTTCATTTTCTTGCTTGTATGTACAAGGAAAATGTGTGCTCGAATGGATATGAATGAATTGGTGAAAGCGAGGGAGGTTTCAGAGTGAAAAAGGGAAGGAACGAATACAACGGTGTGTGTTGATGGATTTCGATTACAGGTCTGGTATTTTATAAGCAAAGCAATTGATTTGCATTCGTGAATTGTTTTGAGCGAGTTACAAAAGACCGTAAAACGTTTCAATAGCATGACAAATGTTTTATACTTCTTGTATACCTAATATGATAAATATAAGGTAAAAGATATTCAATAAAATATAACAATAAATAGTTGTTAGAAAAAAATGATTAAGCATGAAATTTATATACGGATAATTAATCCTCATGTCTAAACTATCGTTAGATACGATTCGGTATAGAGAAATAATTTTATAAGGTTCACCTTTACGAAGATAAAAGACATTAGAAAGTGCAAAGATGAATCGACGGCTGTGTATATTAAATTTCACAGTGCTAAATTATTTAATACTATAGAAAATATCCAGAGATGTGAAGTAATAATTATCTACTCTAATTGCATCAACGTTTAGTAGGATATCGAATAACTTTAAAGCCGCAACATTCTATATTTTACACATACATACAAGATCGGATATTCGTCAGGTAGTATCGATACAGTACGTGATATGCATCTTTTTTTGATTATTCGGAAATAAGATATTGTTTCTCGTATTTTGAAATATAAAAATGAAATATGTTACGTGAAATTAATTATGTATAAAAGTTACACAATTTTTATCATACCATTATACACGCATTATTTTCATTTTTCGTATGACGATTTTTACTTACTTTCACCGTTGAAAATTTTCATGCAATGTTCCACGTTAGTGCCGCAGTTTTTCTTCCTACTTCTTGCTGCAATCTAATTGAATCTTAATCCTAAAAATATTCTTAAAATTTAGAAAGTCTGAAGCTGTTCGAATCGAACGTGTATTGAAGGATGGCGAATAAGTGTCCTAACTGCATACCCACCTACTTTTCAGTACATTCCACGTAGCGATTCTACACATTAGCGTAGCTAGCTTCACAGTTTCGTTGTAAAAGAAATTTTATTTCGTAAATGTGCCCATTAAAATTGTATACTAAGAAAATTATTCTATCTTCGTGCTTCGAGATACTTTTTTGAGTTGATGTAAATGTTTGATATTAAAGAATATACAGAATAATAGAACAACATGATACAAAGTAAATAGAAAATATTTGTATAACAGGATAAATGTAAAAAAATTTAGTAAAGATTGTAAATAATTTTAGTAAAAATTGTAAGTTACGATATACCGTGAGAAATTAAATACAGCCGATAGCAATAAAATCTTTCGGGATTTTCTTATTGTTGGTTACGCCACTGCTTAGACAAAATATACATCACAGGCTTTCTTGTTCTTCTCCGTCCTTTCACTCCACCATTTGTAGCATTTCAATATACATGCCTGATTTTGCACATTACTTCCTTCGTTGAATTCGCTTGAAGGCTCTTCTTTTTATGCGTTACGCGTTCAAGAACTTGTTTCGACGTTTTAGATCAAGTTATGTATACGTATACCTACTACACACAAATTCCTTGCTAGTGGAAAGTTTTTGCGAAATGTTCCCCAATTGATCATAACGATCGATCATTGTTTGAGTAAATTAAACTTTATAGTTTTCGAGAATTTACGATATCGCGGTGTCGTTAATTTGAATTGCAAGTTTACGTAAACGAATAAATTACCTTGCTTCATTTATTAATTCAACGATTATATAACTTTACTTGCTTATGGTAATATCTTTATATCATACATGATATTTTATTTCTATTTAATAATCCAGTATCTAATTGGGAAATTTATTTTCGCATGTAAATTGAAAATTTATTATCCTTTACCGTGCCAGTGAAATAGCGTTAGAATTATTTTCTCTTATATTTCACTTATAAAATACTTGATTAAATTAAATTTATTCGGACAATTATCTTGGACATATATTTCGTCTCAAGGTAATTTGAACAATATCTCGAATTATGCAACAGAATATACTAGCCGCTTATTTCCTAAGTGGGTTAACTCGACAAAACTATAAAAGTAGAGAAAGAATTGTCGAAATCACGTAAAATCATATATCGATCGAATGTTGTACGTTAAAATTTCAAACGTTTCAAAGAAAAGGAGTTTTCGCCCGTAAACGATTTACATAAATGAGATAAAACGAGGTCAAAAATTTCTCTAAAACTACGATCTTCGTCTCAGAAACGACGTAGAATCGATATCAAAAATCTTTCTTTTCTCTGAGCAGCTCCACACTATATTATATTATTCGCGGGTTAATCATTTAGTGCATACTTCGAAATATCAAATTATGTAAGTAATGGCGAGAATTTATTCGACTAACCGGACTTCTTTGCGGTGTATTAAGCGTACAGTATAAGTGAACGCGCGAATAGTGCCTCGAATCTGATATAGCACTTTGATTAGCGTACCGCAATACTATACCTGTATCTTATAACTTCATGTAGCGGAAAAGCTGGCTGATTCTGTGAGATACGAATTGAAGGCCATGCTTAGAAAGTTCATTGTCCTTAGTATGGTTTACGGTATTTGAAATTCTGTCTTCTTCATTTTGATTGCGTTCAACTTGTTACGTATATCGACTAACACGAGATGTTTTCGTTAATAGTTAACGCGTTGGTTAACTGCTGTACATATCAATAGCTGGATCAAAGGTCTGAGCGTTTAAAAATGGACATGTTTGAAACTGACGAACGCTTTGCTTGCTGGAAAGATACTTCTATTAATAGAAACATATGCTGTTGAATTTTTCTTTAGTGGGAAAAAAGGATACTATTGAATATGAAGTAGATAAGACACCGCGCGTTAGAAACGCGAACTGCTCGGAAGCCACCGTTGGTCAACTCCATAAATTGAAAAGTTAATTTGGAATGATGTTACGAAAACCTAAAAATGTAAATGTAATGTAGGAAAAAGAAAAGAGAACTATGTCAGTTTGACATTTAGATATATGTTATCTTCTTACGACGAATGAATCCAATGTTTTTTTTTCATTTGTGTTCAACAAAATATGAACGTAGCATAATAATCGCATTGATACGCGGTATGTATATGCGTAATAGTTGAAATATACGCGACAAAGATATACGCGGTATCAGCTTAAAAAATAAATTATGAAAGGCCTTCGTTTTGCGGTAACTCTACCGTTATTTTACGCTTACTGATCGTACGTTACAACCATTCACGTTTCAAGGAACTTTCAATAATTGCTATGTATTGTTTTCGTTCGTGTAATATCTACTTTTTGTATTCGTATTTCGTGCACGACTAATTAAAGAAAGCCTGGCAAATATGCGTTACGTTCGTGTCATTCTATTTGATATTCCTGTTGCGTCTTCGAATTTTTATGTAACTTACGCAACTCAATAACAGATCTCATTAGTCTTCGTTGTAACAGTTACGTCAATTTTGACGTCTATCTCACGTTTTTTTTTTATCTTTCCTGATAATAAAGTTAATAAGAATCCTTATCAATGCATCAGGATATTAAAATCGAAGAAATTCTGAATAAATGAAACAATGATATAGGTATTTAATTTTCGAATTTAAATTTTATCTTTTTTTTCTGCGTTTAACGAAAGAATAAAATTTAATGTAACAAAGGAAATATGAAAAGAGATATTAGATTTTCTATTGTCCAATTGCGTAATGGTAATAAACGTATTGTTTGTCAGACGTGTACAATTACCCACGTTGCTTGACTGCCTGCGTAGTACCGGACACGTAAGATTACGGATTTTGCATATTTTAGCAGAGGTCTACGTACTGTAGTTTTCCTTTAGCCATGGCTCTTGCGAAAAGTATATATTCCAAAAGCTACATTTTACGTAACTGCGAATCTTTTCGCTGTTCGTAAATAGAAAATTGTACATTACAGTTATTTAGACGAATAAATATTTAAACGATCTTTTAATCTTTTCTATCGGTTCAAAAACGATTACGTTTTATTCTACGCACGAATATAAGCGAAAAATTCCATGTCTTTCGCTTACTTCCGATTGATTGTTCACTCATAGCTAACTAGGAAAACTCGTATACACCAGACAACTGTTCAAAGTCGAATTTCGGAATCAGAAACAATGCCTCGATTGGAAAATAGATTTATTCTACGTTTTGTCTCTTCGTCGGTTGTACCATCGATTCTTGCACATACTGTAGACGCAAATAATTCAAATAAACGTGTAAAATTTCAAGAATAGTAATTTCATGATTCAATTCATCGCGTTGATATTCCATATATAATTTATTCTTCTTTCCTATATAATTCATCGCTATTTAAGCGCGTGTACATTTTCTCAACCTCCTTCTGTGTATCATCGTCCTACAAAGGCTAAAGATGAATATTCCTCAGTTACATGCGTATAGATTTATTTAAACACGACCGATAGGTTGTCGTGCTTCCTACAGGTACAAGTGCTCTTACGTGACCGACACGACGACGTGCGTTAATTATGCATAAAAGAACGTCGTGGTGGACGCCTATGTTTTTCGCACGGCTACTCGTTTGTACGACCGGTCGTGATATGTGAAAGTAATTAATTGTTAAGTTCATCACCGATGCTAATTCACTCGAGCGTAGTTCTTGCTCTTTCCTTTCGTTATATCCGCTTTCCATTGTTCTCCGTTATGCCAGCTGGTTTCATGGCGGGCATCCGCTAACCGGAAACAATATGAAAAAAAAGGAAAAAGATCATGAAACCAGGAGGATCAACACCTACGCTCGAGATAGGAAGAAGAAGAAGTTCCTCTCTCCGTTTTTTTGTCCGGTTTCTTCGTGTTGATTCTCCGAGCATTGGCATTTTCCTTTCTTGCATTCACTTGCATCCTTATGGGGGAAGTTCCGTGCACGTTTTATTCGAAAGAATTTCGTACATGAATATTGATGTTGGAGAAAGATTCATCGGACTGGTAAAGAAAGATTCTTGAGGAATTGTTTAATCGAAAGATCTACGAGACGCGTGTCTATGAACACGCGCGTGCTATTTTACGAAGCTCGGTTTATTTCTAATGAATTTTTTTTAATCGAATTTATCAAACGCAGGAAGCAAATTTTCTACATTTCTGAGAAAAATTATCTACGTACGTGTACATGTATGTGGTATTTGTAAGTACAGGGACAATTTGGAATTAGTAATTAGGAGCGACGTTTGCTATCTTTTCGTGGAACCACCGGGTTGGACAATTAAATTACCTGTTGGAGATAGTAAGTAGAATTAATCTTAAGTACCAGCGTGACGTGTCTGCTCTGCAAAAAGATTTAAAAACAGATTCGATGCTGAAAAAGTTAAACTCAAAGTTTTCTCTGAAAAAGTTTCTACGTTACTTTTTATATATTATGCCAGGGCTACCAAAAGTAGGACAAGCTGTTTCAATAACTTGAGCAGAGTTTTTTTTTGTAATAAGAAACACGAAACACCATTTTACAAGAATGTAATGTAACGTCATATCTTGTATCGCTATGATCGCAGTCTGTCATATATCCTTCTATACATAGAGTACAAGAGTATGCATAGATATTTGAAAAATTATATAAAATTTCATAATATTTATAATTCTATCAGTTATCACATTTATTATGAGTCATGAAATACAAAGAAATGTTTGATATTTAAACAGGACAATAATGTACTTTCTCTGTAATTATTTCTATAATTTTAACAATTTGCTAGTCTCAAGGCAACAAATTACCATCGACCAATTGTAACTTGCTCGCCTGTGAAATTACTCAGTGGAATTTACCTTCTGCTTTTACTATTTAAAGAATTCCCTGATTTTACGCTAGATGGCAGGACACTGCAGGACGATAAACGCTTATATTATAACCTTTAATATCTTCCAATATTTTGTTAAAATACGCTTACAATTTATTATTCATTTAATATACAATTTCGCGTAATATAGTATTTAAAATTTTATAAAAAGTTATATTCTATTCTTCTTATTAACAATTTGCAATTTAAAAAAACAATTGCTTTTACCAGCTTTATTAAAAATTAGAAAAGAAAACTAAGAAATCCCGATGCAAGATGTCGGTGCAAGTACGTAATTCGTTTATTTACAGACCAAATCGATATTTAAATTTTTATCGTTTCATTTATTTCGAATCCTGAATTACATTAGTATTGTTGCTATTACCCCAACGTTTGACAATTCTAATTTTATTGTCGAAGAATAATCTATTCAATATTTATAATTCACAACGAAATATTATCATTTCATTTAGATTCTTCCCTTTTGACGATTCGCCATGCAAACTAAAAAAGGTTGAGCATAACATTTCAATTTCACGCTTCGTTAGAAGCTGTGCGAAGTGTAATGCGCGAGGGAAATTATAAAATCTGTACTTTGTACTTTAAATGTGAGCACCACTTTCGTAGAATACCGGTGCTCGAATTATTGCGAATTATTTTAGTAAAAAGGTAGACATATATTTTACACTTCTCGCTAGAACCTCTCATCAAATCACAAGACTCTTGAAATGATAAGCGTATCAATTTCTCGATTAAATTACTTGCAAATGGACAAAAACGATATAAGAAATTCTACTGCAAAAGGCTTTTAATTTACAGAAGGTTACGTATTTTAAACCGAATGAAATATTTGCGAAAGTGAGCGGAAGAGCTTCTATTTTGCAAAAATATATTTCATACGCTTTTGTATATCAGCTTTTCAGAAGTCGAATCGATAAACTCCAGTTTTTCTAAGCTCCTCAAGTTCATTAGCCAAGTACACGATTAAAGTCCAACATTTAAATAAGCAATTATATATTTCCGTAAGTACGTCCATCGCAAGAGAACATTGATATATTTGATAGCTTCCATGTAAATATTCAAAAATAATTCTCGCTACGTTATCGCTACGCTTATGCATTTTTTGGTTTTAAATAAAAAATTTAAAGTTGCAAAAATCTAGAAAATGCGCGTAATATGTAAAATATTCAAGCTAGAGTACTTATTGTAATATTTAGCGGACGAAATAAATTCGTTTTAAAATCTATCTAGTTTATTTTTTTTTTTTAAGTTATATTCATAAAAATCCGCAGTCTGGCTGTCGCTTTGCTTCACCTTGCAATTTTCGGTTTCGTCAATGTGACTTCTGAGTGAGTCATATTTTTTAATAAGGAGGTTGCGACGCGGACTCAAAGCTAGTTGACCTGTGTTAAAAGATGCTGACACAATGAGGTGAGATTAAAACGACGAAACCGAAGGCAGGAATATCGAAAAATAGAAGAAGAGAAGGAGCCCGTGTCAAAATCTGATGACTCGTCGCTTTTACGATAACGTTGAGATGAATCTGATAAACGTCACGCTAATTGCCAGCGTTATCCGCGAACTCTTTTCGCGTTTGCCAAGTTCAACGTGAAAGTTCGCTTTTCAATGCACATCGTGCACAGTCTGCGTCATCCGAGTGAAACGCGTGTTTTTTTTCACTCTTTTTATCGCTGAAAGTGAAAGAATGAAACGTACCTCCTGCCTGAGAAGAAACACATTATAAAAAGATTGTAATCTCTTATTTAAAAAGATTTACAACGAATTAGTACTAATTAAAATAGCTGTCGAAAATTTCCTGCGAAGTTCTTATTATGCCAATTATACTTATACATTAACGAAATTTCTCTTATAAAACATTCAAGTAACTGTTATTCGTATTATAATTACGCAACAGGCTTTTATGTATTTAACAGTTCATTATCGAGCGGTCACATAGGCAAAAAGATTGTAACTGGTATAAGCCTCGATACGATCGACGAATGTGATTTAACACAACACGTTATTTCACAATTTGTTTCTATTACGCAATAGCGTTCTTCTTTTCTTCGTCTTTCTTAGCAAAAATAATTTGTATATTATCAGAGTCAGACAGCACCGGTGGAACATCAATATACCAAGTGTTAGCAAGAGTTAACATTTTCATTTTATTAGGAAATAATAGATGCGTAACATTTTTTGTTTCATATTATTTTCAATAGAACAAGATGGATCATACATAATTCAGTAAAATAATATGAAACAAAAAATGCTGTGCATCTATTATTTCCTTATAAAAAGAAAGAAACTTTTGGCACGACTTAGTACATACGTAATAAGACTACAGTAAGATGAAAAGCCAGTGCTAAATGTACCATAGCGCAACGCACCTTAAGAGCTAATATTTAGATAAAGTTATTTAAGCCACAATGGGATGCAAATTTTATTTTACGAGATAAGAGCTAATACCTAGATATGGTTAATATTTACACCGTGATGGGATAGAGATTCTGCTAAATGTACAATAGTATATTTACTGAAAGAGGAGTAAAGTTCTTTCACCGTGCAATTTTGACCGAGGTTTCAAGTTGCTGCGTGAAGCTACAATATTAACGAGCAAGGGGTGGAAAAGAGGGAAGAACATTCAAGTAGCAGCGCTGGTTCTCCAAGGAGGACTATAGAGCATAAGACTCAGACCTCTAGTTGTAAGGCTGAAGAACACGGGAGGGCTTATCGTACTGTCTGAAAGGGATATTGTGCGAAGTCCCATGGCACATGCTTTTTACATCGTCTTCTTGGACTCGAGTTGGTGATAACACCGAAGCTCGCTCGTTTCTCAGTTTCGTGTCCGTGCTATCCAACGTGCATCGCTCCATGGCAGTTTCAGATTTCGAGATCAATGAAGTTATCGTATTAGAAAAATTACTAGGAAGCGTATACAACGCGATTCACATCCATTCTCACTATAACGACATTTTCTGCTCATAATTACGCTTACATACAGTGGCTATAAAAAGTATTTGGACGTACCTTTATTTTTCAATGAGACGTTCTTTTTATAAATATCAATCTATTTCGTATAATTTGGCTGGCGAAATTATCGAAGTATGTTGAAAATGACAACGTGAGTTCGCGCTCGCCATCCATATGCAGATACGCTAGTTACAATAAATAGTAACTAGAAGATAGTTCTAGAGACAATCGATAGGTTTAATCGATAGGTTTAAGATGCTCTTTTGTTTTTATCCCTAGTCCATGTAAGAAAGTGCAATAAAGCAGAATATCGGGTACAATTTTTAGTAAGAAAATAAATTCCTAGTCGAATTCTATTTCTTTAGACGCGTTTATAAAGATATAAATTTGCATAAAAGTTCTTCATGATATTTAAGAAATTAAATCTTTCGTGCACTCGTATTCGCTATCTGATGTAAACGTTTGTTATTAGAATTACGCATTATTATTGTAATAATATTTAATCTTTACAAGAATATGTAAAATTGTCACTAACGAGTATAATTCTATCGTTGTACATAATATGAAATGCTAGTCGTCATGCATAAAAATACAGTCTTTATAAAATTTTATGTAATTTATAGCTATTTCGTGCCACTTTGTTATAATATTTTGTTAATTACGTACGATGCGTACTGTATGCATCTATAATCTTTATTTCTAGCTTATGTAAACCTCGAAGAATATGAAAAGATGCGTGAACAGTAGAAAGATAAGTTTTATCAGAAAAATTGGAAGTTATCTGCTCTTTTATAAGGTGCAGAAGCAGAAGAGGGAAAGATAAGATAAAAGAAAGAAAATTGTTTTGGAGTAACGCGATGACTAGAACGATAATTTCTATTAAATTTTTATGGATAAATCATAGTTGATAAGAAATTAGATATTTGATGAATCTGGCCTCAATCTAATATAGCAATGAACGTTTAATATGAAATGTAAATAGAGACCACTGGTAATACTCTCTCTTAGGCTCTTAATAGGAAAGAGAAAAATTATTATGAAATACTTAGATATTTATACTAAATCTGAGCGTAAAATACTCTAATTATTATCGGAGCAAAATATCTTAGAAAGTTTATTAAACTGAGAAATCATTCTACGCGATTCGTTTAACGCAAGGATTAAAATTAATTAAATATTCAAAAAATCATACTTCGTTAGAAGAAAAGCAAAAACAATATTATTTTTAACGAAGTAATAAATTACGCTGGACAAAGAATATACACATATACATATTTATTGTTATGTAGAATTATATCCTGCAACAAAAAATTGCTACGCATCTTGAAAAGAGCTATAGGAAAATTTACAGAAATTGTTTTCAAACTTTCATTTCCACGCAATTTAAAGATATTAATATTTTAACACTAAAATAAAATTTAAAATGTCGTATACATATCTTATATCGTATGCGTGCAACAATATAATTCCGTTTCTTATGAATGAAAGGTCTCGTGACCAACGAGTATAGTATATTCAATGGACCGTTAAGAAGTCTGACTTATTCACCAGAAACATAACGTCTCATTGTCGGTACCTACTAAGTAAATTGAGTAATTTTACTAAAATACACGTGAGATACGAATTCTTCGTCTGACATTTAATTTTCCGCTCGTTGCATATTCTGTAACGCGTGTGCTTTCACAGCAACATCCACGTAAGTCAAAATGCACGCGCTCACGCAGTTACGCGTGTACTCGTGAACACAAAAGAGACGCAGACATACAGTCATTTTCACAAGTGGCGATTATTAATTTAGACCATCTAATCGTTTAGACAGTTACGTAATTGTGTAACACCGAGTGTTTTCTAGAACCGAACCGAGCCAAACCGAGTCAAGTAAATCGTCAGGTTTAAAATTGAAACGAACAATTTGCTTCAATTCACAAGTTCTCACGACCGCGTATCGAACATTGAAATTCGTCGAAATTTGTTAAATCTAGTTTTAGTTTTAATTGCGAGAAATGATTATAATATTTCTGGCAGATTATTTTCTCTTTCCAATTATGTCGTTAATTCTTCATATGCCGAACATTCTTCTATTTAATCGCAAAGTGGCGTTAAAATCGAGAAATCAACAAAGATGTATCTATTGTACGATATTTTTCTCCTGTCGTCTGCGTATGTTCACGACGAACGTTTGAGCTTTCTGTAGCAACACTTACCGAAGTGACAAAATCTTGCAGAAGATTAAACCTGAAAAGAATGTATATTTAAACGTGAGCCTACCATTAGGTAGGGTAACACTTACTGAAAAAACAAGCAGTATATTTATAGATATCCAGACCAAGAGGAAGATGCACTTACTCAAAACATTCGATTCAAAAATACAGATTCAAATTAATCGTAATATAAAGTATCGATCGACAGCCAGATAAACTTGCCTTGAATTTCAAATGAAAAGTATAAATATCTTCGTACCACCTAAAATACATTTAATTTTTACTAAATACTGCGACAAACATATTGTTACGTATACGAAACACAAAGAGCCGAGAATAGCATTAAGCTTAATCGATAATCAACTGTGTCATAACGCAGAATTGAAATAAAATTTATTAAAACAACAAGCAAAATGTTAGAAACAGTTGAACATAGAAAGGGGAAGAAAATGAGGAAGAAGAATGGATTGAAGTTAGAAAGGCGTTATAAATTACCATCGGACGAATAAAATTAATTAAAAAAAGAAAAGAAACAAAGTATTATATACGTGATATTTCGATCTCACGATTTCCCAAAATTGCATAAGAGGCGTTCACCTAATCGGCAAGGTATAACGCGTAACTATACTTGAACCATTGGAACGTAGAACCAGCTAGGCCCCCTTGCACAACAATTTTCTAAGTAACAATTTTAGCGAATCGACGATTGACAAGTTGTAGATTGTACGTAGGCATTATTATTGTATAAAAAAAGCTTTGCATTTTTATAATTTCATATCGAGTAGTACAACTGGGTAGCTCGTAAGCGAAGATTAAAAGCGAAAGAACGTGATAAGTCACGTTTCTCGCTTTTCACGCCAGAACAATTTCAGAATTCAGTACATCCGATCGACCAATTCCAAAATTGTCCTTTTAATCGACTCTGTGCTTGAACGTGCCTTTGTAATAAAGAAACGAGCAATTCAGAAGCCACACTGATCGACTCCATAAATTGAAAAATAGAGAATAACGATGCTATGGACATTACTTTAAATCGTTTTTCCAATCTACCGTTACTCGTGTCGCTTTCTCGCGGTAACTGGACTTGTGCAAGCGAATCGTCTGTCTCTTCAAAATTCAGCGTTAAATCGCGTTATCCGTGCGATGAAACCGGAAAATCGACAAAAAATCGGTTTCACCGCTTCGGCTTCTAGGCGGCTGAAATACCGTCTGTCATAGCGTTAACACATCGAAGACATTGAAATATCGTTTGCTCGAACAATTATACCTTTGGCTAGAGCAAACAGATTCTTCCCGCTTTTACCCATTTTGCATGAAAAATATTGTTCTCGGAATATAAAGCGACACGAAGAAACAGAAGATCAACAGAAACGTAGCTATCACGCGTTCCACTGCTATCCGCAACTGTGAAAATTCAGCCATGTGTAAAGCTCGACTCAATTCCTTACCAAACTTGTCATTACCCCCTTGTAACTGATCGCTCGTGAAATTTCGTTAATGATCTTAGTTCAATCGCGCAAGAGGTCCGTTGTAACGCGATTAGCGGCCAGCCAGAAGTCGCAGGAACACCTTGGCGGGTGGGTACGTGCGAAAACGTGGAACGTTAAACGTCAAACCCTTAGCGCGCACGAGAACGTTAAACGTTTGGTGGTCCGCTTTTTGTGCACGTTGCTGTATGAGAAAATAGAGGGAGGCCGGCAAACAGCGTACTTACAATTAGATATAGGAACACATCGAAAGGCGAGCGCGGGCGCACTCGTGACATCAGTCGTTCGCAGTCTACGCGAGTGGCACGGCGCGCGGTGTGCGGTGGCGTCGCGACGCCGGCGCAGTTTCGTCGATCGATTCCACGTTTTGCTAGTCGTGTACTCTCTCTCTTCGTTGGGTGGTGTGGAAGCGAGGTCGAACAGAGACGACCAACTAGAAGGAAGAAACGGCTACACGTTGAACGAGGAAGGAGCTCGAGGGTGAAGAAGAAGCGAGAAAGAGAGGGCGGGTGGCGAGGGTGAGGAAGAGAGTGACAGACGAGGAGTGGGCGAGGAGGGACGAAAAGGGAGAGCCGGACGAGGTATTGGTGCGCGTGTCTTTCGGCGACAACGCGTACGAACCGAACGTGTGCAGGACCCGAAAAAGGTGACAGATTACGGGGAAGGTTTGCTCGGGCCGAAAAAACTGGCCGGTACTTTCGGCTGTGTGCCTCCCTCGGTTAAAAATATTCGCGCACAGCGGTGCAGGATGTCAGCGTTGCGGATTTAGAAGAGACAAACGTAACCTTCTCGCAGGCTGGACGCCGGGATCGATCGTAATACAGTCTTCTTAACAGCCGGCTGACACTGGCCCGAAGACATGGATTACCGGTCTATTGGCACCAGGTGCGAGGATGATTGCCTGGAGAACGAGAAAGGAATCGGTTTTGCGGTAAGGGATGCATCCTTCTATGTGTTTTCGATCGACCATGAAGTTTCGTCGTAACTTTCACGCTATGACACATTGTGACCACTTTTGCGCGATAAATATTGCCTTATTATCCTCGATAGCCCATTCTCTCTTTGCCGGGTGTTGCTCTAAGAAGGTCTACGAGACGTCACCTGGGTTGTGTTTGCACGAACATATCTCCTCGTCTATGTAAAATCTGGGTCTCCCTTGACGCAGTGCATCTGGTGATAAATAATACGAAGAAGATTAATGCCGTTTGTGACGACACATTGCGAAATTCATGCGCCAAAACAACGCACGATGAATATCTGCCCTGTACGTGCAGTCGCTCTGCAAGGGCTTGCACGTTAAATTACCAATCAAGAGGATTTTATCGCAATCGCTGTAGAGGGACGATAAGAAAAATGATTCATTATCGTCGAGTGGAAACCACGTGTCGAAATTGTTTTTAATCGGATAAAACGATTCTAAATTATACCACTTGACCGAGTGCAACGCTCCTTGCATCAATTACACAAGGAATTTCTTTTTTGTGGCCATCGGATTTCGTTTGATTTTTATTCTACGTGATTTCTCTTGTAGAGGGAAGCGGATATCGACGAGTTTATACGCGTTTCTTTTTCCTTGTATTTTCATTAGGAAGCATTTAAACGCGACTCTGTGACTCGTAGAACGAGTATACGAAAAGCGTAGAGAAGTTCGTCGATTTGGGAACGTAGTTGCTCTATTTCTGGACTTTAAATCGGGTTACCTCGCATTTTTCAGATTTTGGTTTCACCATGCAGTTACCTGGCACGTGTGATCATCGATTCATCACGATCTTACGATTGATTAGTTGCGTCGAACGGATTGTATACAATATCAATTTTTAATATCTTACAGCAGTTGTGCTACGAATTTGTTCTTCGAGCTTTGTATGTCGAGCTCTGTCATCGATGTTATCTAGTTATCAAATTATGAATCATTTAAGAAAAAAATATTCCACGTATTTCGTACTCGATATAATCGATCGCAGATTAGTTGAAAATTTATCTAGCTGTATATTTGTAGAAAGCAAACGGTGCAAGTGTCGTACAATTAGAGGCACGCGTGAATGAAAAATCCATATCCAATTTGAAAATGAGGACGCTAATTAGATCAGGTTCTTACCCGCGTAAATCGACTAGAAACAAATTGAAGCATTTTACAAAACAACGAGGAATCTTGTTCTATTATAAAACAAGATTTCTTGTTATTCGAGATAATAACTTAATACGAAATTGTGTTAATAAAGGACAAAAATGTCACAAAGGAAATGTACATTTTCTACCAAAATAAAAAGAAAATACAGGAGATAAAAATTTCCTCGTTTGTTCGTCTTTACAATTTTATATGCACTTTCATTTGCGAGTAAAATTAACAGTTGCCTGACACTGATATGCATTTTAAAATAAGTGCTGTCACCTATCTAAATATTACGAAATACTGTCAATATCAGGGATTAAACTAATTATTTCGAGATAATGATCAACACAATTTTACCATACAACCGATATAACGATATTTATATTATGCAACAATATTCTCATATTACGTAAATATATAATTTTTAGAATTGCCACAACGGTCAAGTTTTTAACGAAAAACGTTACCGACCTTTTCAATTAGAACATTGCTCGACGAAGTACGTACCTTTGTAGCAGATAGTTGAACTATCGATTAACATTGACCGATCTTTCCTATTGTATATCCCATATTACTTAAAATAGAAATCCTAGCTATCAACCTGTCCACTTTTGTTGGTCGCATTTTTCTGCCCTTGGTATACATATTTGGTCGCGTAACATCGTGACGTGTGTAACAGCGAAGATAATAATTATCGTCTAGCCAAGTCGCTATTCGACCTTAGACCTTAGATGAATTCACGATCGTGCGTATTTTGAATTATCTTTGGCAAGCCGCGTCTAACGCAAGTAAGTACTTTCTCGCGAGATTGTAACAAGTAAAAATAACGCTGTGTGTGATGTAAACAGCTGCGTAAAAGGAGTGCACGTCCGTTTTATCGATCTCTAAACGCTCGCAGAGAAAGTGCAAAGGACATAAAGACTCGACGCGTTGCTAAAAGATTCTCGACATTCTCAGCGTTCTTACTCTCCAGTACTTTTCTTTGCTGATGTTTCAGAACGAGCATAAGGGCGCGTCGAAACGTGGCGGCTCGCATACGCGCGGCACGGCAATGTCCTTTGGCTTTCGACGAAGACCGGCCTCCGGGATACCGATGCCGATAACGAACTATACCACCGAATCGAGTATGCTGCATCCACGGTCGAAATCGGCCGGACCAGAACAGAATCGTAGACGGGATGACGACACCAGTCAGACGATTCACAATTCTTCATCCGGCAGATCGACACCGCGGCTCGCTCCGCCCAAGAAAGAATCCAGCGGGATTGCCGTTAGGACGAATCGTTTCGGTTATCGGCAGTCGCAGCCGAAATTCACCAACAAAGTCAGCGACATTTGCAGCAGTCACACGGTGAGCCATTACAATCAGGAGAAGCTACAACAACACCAGCAACAAGAGGGTTTCGTGAAACAACCGCACAGGGTGGGCCAAGTTTCGAACGTGCCGCAACCGACAAAAGTGAAATCGTCACCGGTACATAATACCGTTTCGTACAACAATGCTAATACTATGCATACGGACGCAAATCGCAGAGTATCAGGCATTCCAGAGCCAATCGGCAGGTATACTCTGCACGCCAGACACCTGCCTCTACCTCAATACGCTGTAAGAATGACCGATGCGAACTCGAAGGTGGCGAAAACCGCGGCGAATCAAAGCAGAAAGGTGTCCGCGGCGTCGAAGAGCTCGACGAGCTCGAAGGAGGGCTCGAGCACGGAAGATTCCGGTGTCGGAAGTCAGCTAGGTTGCGCGGGCGAGAGCGATTTGAGGGGCGTGGATTATACGGATGGATCTTTAACAAGAAGGCGTGGTGTAGGTAGGTCTAGGAACTTGAGGATGGTCGTAAATGGGAAAAGTTTCGATGTCAGGGATGTAAGGGACGACGATAGCACGGTTACCGAGATATCTGTTATACCGTTGCCAAAAACCTTCACCGCGGCCAACACTGGCCTGGTACGAGAGAGAGCCACGCAATATCAAAGGATCGTAAACAAGGACAATAGGTATATCGAATCTACGACGTCCATGTCTACCACCTCATCAGAGGGTTACGACGAAGGATTAGGCGAAGAGAAAGTTTACAAAGACAGATCACATTCCGAGAAAATTCCTTCTATTAAGTCAGACTTCAGTCCACCGAGTTCCGATGACCCTGAATACGGTCATGGAGAAGCTATGGCCGACGAGTATTCGTTGAGCTCGAGCGACGAATGTCAACGTTCTATGTCTGTTCAACACATGCAAACTTCATCTTCGAGTATGTCTAAGTCTGGAACGCTCCCAAAAACTCCATTGCGTTCCGTGCTTCTTACCATCGAAGATCCTGCGTTCGCCGCAGCTGCGGCTACGTCAACAACCCTTATAGATGACGAAACCTCGCCTGTTGATAGTCTTTTCGACAGTCTCACGGCCAGTATTACTCAGTCGGACACGAAAGCTCCGAAAAGGGAGAACGCGATGGAACAATCTGGCACCGTTATAGACGATGATAGTCCTGGAACGCCAACCAACGCCTCGAATTCGTTAAGCTTATCGGAGGGCAGAGAGTTTTTCGACGATGAGATCGCTGATCAACCTGGGCTTGTTTTTGATGATTCGAGGACTGGTGCTGAGACACAATCTGCTATGGCTAGTCAAGTTGTCACCGAGAACAGTCACACTCTGGTCGAGTCTACTCCCAAAACAGGTGAATATTTCAGAAATTTATGCGACTAATTTATTCTATTTATGTCGATGTATTCATTATACTTAACGGTGTACGAATGGAATAATTTTCTCGTTTACTTTGTAAACTATAACGTAACTTAATATCGACTGTAGTCTCTAAAAGTACGTACATTTTAATTTGGAACGTAATTTATCGATGAGCAATACATATAACTGTACAGTTTCGATCATGTAAAGTTATATACATATTTTAAATAAACAGTATGACAAATATTTACAACTTATCATCTTTTTCAGGCACTGGACATGGAAAACACGCAACCAACAGCCCTCACCATGGCAAACGAATAAGTCGAGCTGGCAGTGTCGACACTCTGTCTCCTTGTGAATCTATCGCTTCTGATGACTTGATATTGGATTACGAACACAGCGATGCGAGCTCTTACGAAGAAAATCAACATCGGTTGGTATTTTCTTCCATACTCTTCGAATCTACAAATTTCTACATGTAAAATGTCTCATCTGCTTTGTATGTTTTAAGTAAGATGACGCGCTCTATATATTTCCTGAATCTTTGTTGTTAAAACGGTATACACTGGCTAGACATATTAGGACATCTACTTGTTATGTTTATTAGAAAATTCTAATAAATTTGATTTTATTTGGTATTTTATATCACAAGGCTTATATGGTGCGAATGAAATAAGAGATTTATAGCAAAATATTATACCATTTGACTGGATAGTCGAAGGAGTGAAAATTATTCAATTTGTACTAAGTAGCAGTAGATTTTTTAATATTTGTGACTAGCAGTGTATATATATATATATATATATATTTGATAATTTAAATGAAATTCGCAAAAGTAGTAATGATTAATGTATATGATAGCATTGAAAGAGATATGCTAAATATTATTCTGCATTTTAGAATGGAGACAGGCACGGCATTGCAAGATATGGATAACGCTACAATTCTCTCCGAATTGGAGGCCCAAGGCGAAGAAGTGGTGAGGCAATGGAGCTCTTTATTGAATACGTGTCAAACGTTACAAGAAACTAATGACTCCAACACAATTAACAACAACGTGAACAGTGGATCGGCCAATAATAATAATCAACCAACCAACGAAATAGGGTGTGTATTTAAAGCTTTTATGTCGCTTTTGAAATTCTTAATCGCTTTGTACTGTTCATGGATTAAAACAACGCATGATCTTACGATAGATATAATTACATTCAGACCAAAATGTATTAAAATCATTTCAAGTAAAATTTCAATGATATTAACATGTTTTTTTTTAATATTATCTTGACGATAGTTCAGTGTCCCTATTGCTATTGGTATCAATGTACTTCGAAAAACGCATAATTCTTCTGTAGCTTTAAAAATGCTTTTTTTAGTTGTGTTATATGTTGCTTTGTTGTATGTTACTTTGTACGGATTTATTCTACAGTATAGTATGGGGATAATGAAATGGGAGTAATTCAATTTAATGTATGACACTTAAAAGTTATTTAACGATTTTAAATTTATCTTATCAGTTGTATGCAATGAAATTGAGGAAGCTCAAATTCGTAAATTTATTGCATAGAAATTTGCTCTGATAATAGAGGTTTTTGAGATTGCATATGTACCCACAAAATGAACGTTATTAATTATAGCTAAAAATCAATTAAAGCAACATTTATTTATTTATCGAAGGAAAGATTATCTACAATTTATACATTTCTATTTATGCGCACAAGTCACTAGTACTTTAAAAGTAATGCAATTTTTTTTATAAGATATGATTAAATGAAATTTATTCTCGAAAAAGGAGTAAATGGAATATAAACGCAGTACACAGATATTGCTATTGTTACATCAGTTTCTATTTCAATTTCTAGGATGCATAAGGTAAGTCGTGCATTGCTGTAGATAAATATAAAAATCCGCGAATATTCACTGTTTTTCTTATACAATAGACATCATTCAATATAATTTTATTCGGTTTCCGGTTTGGAGTCTCTTTTCTTACTAATAAGTTAAAGCAACGAAAGAAGAGAAAACGAAACAGAAAACATTTTCCAGTCAGCTTTGCAAAAATTGCATATGATTTTTTTATAATTTTAATTAGACAGCAGTATTTGAAAACAATTCGACACGTTGATTTTGCACATAAATTTGCAAATATTTTTTTTGAAAAGATTATTATTTAAATGGTAAAATTTAATACGATACTTTGTAAAAAGCAATTAAATATATTTTGCGTTATTGGCTGTCTTACTTTTAAATGCATGATTCTTTTTTAAGCATGTTTTGAATTTAGTAATTTATAAATGCAGTATAATTCTGTAGAATATTGGTGTATTAGTATTGACAACTTTTGTTGTCATACAGTTTTCTATTTATATATTAATATATAAAATGAAAACTGCATAGAACGACAGAATTACCACAGTTATTAAACTGTTAATAGTAATACTATTATGACAAGAATATCTAGCACAATGCTTAGATATAATATAGAGAGAAGATGTCGTATTTGTTCACTTTTTTAATTTAAAAGAAGAATATAATTATGAAGATAAAAAGTAATACTCTTAAAAACATGAACATATTTATTATCAAATTTTAAGAATGAAAAATATTTATATGATCTTTAATATTAGCATTTTATATGCATTCTTTAAATTTTAATGCACATTTTATCATACTTTATGAGTCCTATTTTAAACTAAAATATTGAAGTTTCATATCCAAGTAATTAAAGCCTAAAAATCAAAGGAAGATAAGTACAATTATCTTGTATTTATGTTAGCATATCATTTTACTTATAAAGCGAATATTTACTACACATCTTGTTTACCGATATTCGATGCCCACAATGATTTTGTACTTTCTCAAATATGTATCATTTAAAATTGTCCATAGCTTTTATTAAAAAGGAGTTCATGCAAATATCCTGTTATTTACGTATTTCACAGAGCTTGGCTGAAAAAATATTCTTTTTAATCTTTGATCAATCGTGTTAATTTTTTTATAGTCATAAATTTTTATGTAAATACTGTTTACTTGTGACATTTCGATGATCGTGATTTACATACATATACCGTTTATTCTTCCCATTAGAAAAATATGTATTTTTCTTACAAAATTGTTTATCCAACAGTAAACGGATTAAATGGAATCATTTTAACGCATACATTTGTGAAATACGCCAGGCTATACGATATGCAAGAGACACTATTCTGTGATGGATAAAGCTATGTCTCATCCATTTAAAACTACGTCTGCATTTCCGACATGCGGAGACTACTCTGTAAGCGAGATATCACACTCGTCAGAACGTTCATTCTGAAATCAATAGTTGGAAACTCTATAGAAATTACTTACACGGATGCACATGAAATGAAAAGCGGACGTGTTTTTAGGGATGAATATGCAACAATATTTCTGTTAAACAGACATATTACTTCACACCAAATGAAACGTTGCTAATTGCCGCAATAAATTTATAAAAGAAAATATCTCTCATATCTGTCAAACACTGGCAATGTGTTTTAAAGGGAAATATTTGTTATATCTTAAATCCGCGAGGTAATACTATTTGAACATTTAAAACGTATAATAACGTTATACAAATTCATTTTTATAAATAGTTATTTCATACATTTTATTCTCTTTTTTCTTTTAAGTAATGCAAATGTTTTTATCGCTTTTTCATTTCTTAGGCTGCAAGAAAATGTACCTGTGAAACATATCGAAGTTATATAAATAGATTTTTGAAACATAATAAAAAATCGCGGTGTATTTAACTAATTCAACTCAACTTCTAACAAATATCATTCATTTTACACAGAATACACAAGCTGTAAATGTGTAAAGAGACTAGGATTTCAATCATTTACTACTTACCTATTTATCATCATTTTATAGTGTTTACTCTTATTTTGGCAAACGAAAAGAGCCCATAACATTTTCAAAAGATCTTTAACATAAAATTGAAATACAAAATCATCCATATTAATCTTTCAAACTTTAAATATTTTTTTTAATGCTAGAAAAATATAATTGCGTGGAAAATAACTGAAAGAACAGCAGGGGTTGAAATTTGGCGCGCGTCTGCGCGCGATTCCTCTATTACTCCCACTGTGCGGCTTCCTTCTCCCCCATTCGCTGACTCAGACGTGTGTCATGGCGCCGCCGGCAACTCGAGCTTGAAACGCGGAACGCGCTTGTTACTACTGTTTAGTAACGCGTGTGCGCTCTTACCGCTCGTTGTTTCGTATAAGTATTCACTCGTGTAGTGTTATCGCCTTCTTCCATTCTGTTTTTATCGAAAAGTGAAGTGCTACACGATGGTAATTGATACATAGTGCAAGGCAAAAAGAAAGGATAATAGATTACTTATCTGTATCTTATCAAGAAATTCGTTCAGTACGTGACTTAATGTTTGACAGTGTTCTGTCAAACCGTAAAAGAATATCACGTTTTCGAGGCTCTTAGTGAGTAATTTCATTTCACAAAATCGTGCGTGATACGCTTTTACGCTTCCCCTTTCCACGAAGAAACGACTATATGTTCTTGATAGAATATTTGCTGAAAAAGGCATTAAATGGAAAGATTAACGAAATACTACCAGCGTTTGTCCTACTGTTCTTACGATATCAGTGAAACCCTGTAATAAAAATTTCTATCTTGTTGTACACTGTAATAATAGGAGTTTATCTTTCAAATTACATATAGCAACAATATTACTTTATCGACTGCGGATATTTTTGTATTTTCAAATTTTTCATAAAAATTCTATTTGCGTTAAATGAAACTCGCGAACAAAGTAGAATTGAATAGTTATTTTCATATAGGGATATTGTTATTAATATTCAATGTATAATATGAAGTATACAATATCAAAACGAATAGTATATTATATTTTATATGTGGTATACTAATATAAAGATGTATTCGTATATGAGAAAAATGTATTATTTAAGAGTCGTACTTCCAAAGGATTTTATTATATAATTTTTATGAAATCTTTGAAAACAACGAATTAAAATTAATAGGTAATTTTTTCTAAGTAATTTTTTAATAGGTAATTGGTAATTTCAGATTGAGCTTATTGTTTATCTTTCAGTACTTTTAACGTGGTATCCTGTAATTGAAGATTTACATGGTAGAAGCGGAACTAAAATTCAGTCCGATACATGCGGTGATGTAAATGCATAATAAATTTAACGTGAAATATTAACACATTCCATAGCTTTTATTTTGCGTAAAGCACGCGTGTACATCGTTGTTAAATTAACGTACAATTCCAGTTGTTACCGACATATGTAAAATTATGAGAAACTGTTTAGCTTGATCGAAAAATTCTGTCGCTTCCTTCCAATTTTTCGCAAAATGGAAAAAGCAGACTAAAGAAAACCAGATATTTTTAACGATTTCAAATAATGTAGAATATCAGTTATCGTATACCACGTACAATTGTTTTGCTCATTCACGAACATTATTCATTCACTGGAAATATTAATTGCAAGCATCAATGGCTTCATGTTCGATTGAAAGTCACAACTATGACCCTTCCACCGATGATTCTTTTAAAGCCACACGCCTATCAAGCAACAAAGATTAATCTCAACCAACGCAGCTTTATTTTACAACACACCTTGCAAGTTTAAATTACAGAAAGAAGAACCACTTTTTATCATTGAAATAATGACGTAAACAGATAAAGTAATAAGTTTTATCCAATACTTTGTTAATAATCTGGTGATTTCTAATAGTTCTTATTTAGAATCTTTTTGCTATCGTCTCCTCCTATTCATGAAATCTCTAATACACGTTGTTTTTTTGTATATACACTGAATATATTAAAAACAATAATTTATATATATATATATATATATAAAATCTGATATTTATTAATGGAAATATTTTATATTTATTAATAGAAATCGATTATATTCCCACTTGTTTTCACCAGAGAAATGTATTCCATAATATATTTCTGAGGGCATTCTCCTTCCAATTAGACGAATATTAAATATTGCGCACAACCTTTGTGCTATGTGAATAATATTTAGCAATACTATCATGTTTCTAGTTTTAATAACTATAACGCTACTGTATAATTATACATTACATTTAAGATAGTAATATTTCCTGAAACCATGCATGAACCTAACATTTTTAACGTAGATTATGGTATTCAATTTGTCTAAATATTTATTGCGGAAGCCTGTAACAATTAAAGATATGCATATAAATAATTTTCGAGGCGTAAGAAAGAACGAAGGTATGGATTTATTCTAGTCTAGAATTAAACGAATAAATTACAATACCTACGTGCCTTCGTTTGTAATAAAAATAGCAAAGTTTAAAGAGAATGACACGAACGACAGAGAAGAGAAATTCCTCTTTATTACGATCAGAATCTCTTTCTTTTATATTTTGTTACAATGTAAACTCGTGCAAACGGAATAGAACGAATTATAAATATCGCGATTCGTAATAAAAGTGTATCGTTATTTATAAATACAAATATTTGCGATTTTTAATATTCTTTTTAATATTCGATGGATTCTATATTTTGCTTGGAAAATTTCCAGTTGGTTCGAACAAATACAGCAATCACAAGAACAAATGGATAATATCGATGAAGAATAATTTTGAAACGAACCGAGTTAAACATTTTCCACGTCTCTATTGAAAAAAAAGAAAAAATCACAGAATATATAATAGATAATCTCGATTGCACGATAATACGCTTTTAACAATTACAAGTTACGTGATTTTTATCGAATAACGGTCACCTAATATTCAGAAAATCTGATAGAATTCTTCTTTCAGAACGTATCAACGCATCGCAATTACAAGACCAAGTTCTATCGTAGTTTGCACCGTATTCGACGTGTCACTTAAATCGCTAGATTTATCTAGAGTTACCTCTTGATGTAGTCCCCTCGTAATCTGTAATTATTTAATTGCGCTTTCTCATTGTGTATGCTGCATGCACAATTATCTTGTTTGCGTAATGAGAATTTTGGAGGAACGTCAGTTTTCTTCTTTCCTCGTTTCGTAGCTTTTTCTAATTTGTAATGTACTTAGAATAGTAGCCGATTGAGATCGTAGACGATACATTGAATGACGATTCTGCCTTTATACAATTCTCACAGTAATATTATAAACATAGAATCACTTTCGTCAAAGCACTCACTAATGTTAGCGATATTTAAATATTCAAAATATTCTATATTAACCATTTCTACCGATTTAACGTCGAATTCTAAGGATCTTATCGTTAACGACAAATAATCTTGTAATATATACATCGTTTCTAATTATATTCTATCCGAGGAAGATTACGATTATGTTTTATATTTACTGCTCGTATACTTCGTTTAATATATTATACCGATTCTCGTAACTATGAAACTATCCCTAAAATGTTCAATCGTTGTACAAATGAAAGATACAGACAGAGTCTGACTAAAGCTATGGAAAATCGTACGGTTAAAGTTAGAAAAAGTTATCGTTGTAATTTCGTTTTATTGTATTTTCAGTTCAATTTTTGCATAGTAAAATATTCCGTGTAAATATTCACAAAAAGAGAGTCATTTCCGATTTCCATAATTTTTTAATACATTGCCAAAGTCACACTAAGTAGTATTGCGAAGGTTTTAATTGGAGATTGCCATTTATTACAAAGTTGTTATTAAAAAGAAAAAGTTTATGGTATAATTATTTTATATTTCACTATATTTATTTAGTATCGTATCAATAAGTAAATACGCGCAGACCGAAAAGTTTAACACGACTGAACCGATTTTTTAAATTAAAATGTAATTTTATATTATAATCAAAAATGAGTTTTGCTTAGGTTTGGATCGCCTAAAGGAAAAATGTCTCGGTTGTCACCATTGTCTAAATTGTTTTTCGTAATAACCGTTTAATAAACTTCAACTAAAATTTTACTGCACTTTTACGATTTATCAAAAAATTATCGAAACCGAAGGTAGCTTCCTCTTTTTCATATTCTGTTACGCTTGTTCCTTTGGTTATGAAACACAAGAATAAATTAGTTTTCTATCCTGTCTGCGCAAGAGAAGGATACATTGTTTCTCAACGTAATTTCGAGCAACTACATACGTATGACAACGAACAGAAAAATTGAAATCGACTGGTTTCATAATTATGAGACGCGGTGTATATTCGGCTAGAGCTGCGTCTTTCGTCCGAGTTTTACGTCTTGCTTTTTATTTTTTTTTGTTAAAACCATCTATGTTGCTTCGATATTTCGTTTAATCCTCGTCTTTCTTCCTTCTTTTTTTTTTTTTTTTCCTGCGAAAAGAAGCGAATTCTCTGCTGTTAGGATGCGATCGTTGGAACACGTAAAAATTCCGATTTTATTTAACGAAAATACCTTCAGCCAGTAACCAGAAGTTTCTGGAAATGACATGGTCATGGGATAAAATAGAAAAAGTACGTGGTAAAGTAATTGTCACGCAGAGACAATGGACAAGGGAAGTTTGTGAAAGGAAGAGTCATCCTTGAAAATAAAAGCGAACGCTGGGAAAGACAGTCGTTCTATTGCCGGTAATAATAGTTGTAATAATACAGTCTCATCATACGGTTCTTGGAATATAATCGCAAAAGATGAACGTTCATTGTATCGAACTCCTCCGCTCACGTGATACCCTGCTTGTCATTTTTCGTGGCGTGTATGCGTTTTGTTCATTTATTTTTAATCTCTGTACTCGTCGAGGGAGTTGTGTTGTCGTTTGAGCCTGCAAAAGACGTAGATGCGTTGTGGTCAACCCTATTTCGTGATGTAACAATCCTCGTTTCAGCCCTTCTGCTTCTTTCTTTTTTTCTTACCCAGGTCATGTACTCTAAATTCTCTTTTAAGTTTTCAATTTTCAGTTCGATATTTTGTACGTTAACCGAGAACAGTTATATACAACAATGATATATATATATATATATATATATATATACATACACACATATATACATATATATATATATTTAGTTTGATTTTAATTTTTCGGTAGAATCGAGGCAATTTCTGTTTTTAATGTTGTTACACTCGCGCAGTACGAGAAGGTCAACAAACGCGTAAGAATCGATGAAATAAAATTGGTATCGGTGAATATGAATCTGCTGAGATAACGGTAAAGCATAGATTTACGCAAGATTCAATTAAACAGCTAAAACAAACAAAAAAAAAAAATTATTTTAAAAATGAAAAATTGAGAGGACGTCAATTCAGCGATAGTATTTTGTGTTCTAGCGCGCTAATAAAGCGAGTGAAGCAATTGCAAAGCCCCGATGAGGACTCCGCGGGTGGGGACTACTACCAGCTGACATATCCTAACTAGCGACCACAACCCGCCGGCCCTTCTCTGTCGACTAGCGAAACCACACTAATCGCAGCGACTAAGTCGGCATAGCGTTGAGAACACGGACGTAATATACACTTGCAATAGGGACAAAACTCAGGCATAAGAGTTGAGACTTTTCGAGAGAGAGAGAGAGAGAGAGAGAGAGAGAGAAAGAGAGGGAGAGAGAGAGAGAGAGAGAGAGAGGGAAAGGAAAGGTCTGAAAGATAATAAAGAATACAGAAAGGAACAAAGAGAACAGAGAAACAAGTATAGAGCAGAATGGCGAAAGCATATTGACGAATACACGCATGAAAGTTATCTTTTCAATGATGAAATGTCCGAGCAAAGTCTTTTTCGAATAAGCAGACGTATTTACTTAAGATACGGCGTTATAATCGTCGGGTAGCTGAACGCTAGCACAAGCAGGTGACGATAAATAACGAGATGAACAGAACGAAGGATAATGACAAGTAGAATGAACGATAGAGATTATTTTTCCAATTTCATACGAGTCTCCGTCACGTCCGATAAACTTTCGTCCTTGTCAAAAGTTCCAAATCCGAACCGTTTTCGGTTCTGATTGTTCTTCTTTCCAGTGTGTTTTCTAGTCTGCTAGCTGATTCAATTAATCGTCGCTTAATCGATAAATATATACACAGAAAGTGAGTAGTGAACGTCGTATTCGTATTCGATGCCCAGCGCTATTATTATCCGTAATCGTAAAAGGAGTATTAGCAATTACGATTGCGTGCTGCGAGCGAGCGTAAATGATAGAAATACTTTGGAAAAATATTAAAAAGGAGACGCAGCGCTACGAAAGATCCATCGAGAAGGATCGATCGATCATCGTGCCAGATCCGTGTCGATCTTTCGATTCCACGCTTTTCCTTTTTCTATTCTTCTTTCTATATTTTGTTACCAAGAAGACAGAGCATGTTGTAAAAAATTATGCCGCACGATTGCTTTTTCATTTGCTTCGTTTCACTGTGATTTCGTTTTCCTCGTTTGCGTGAACTTGTATTACTACTCGTCAATCACTTCCGTATAGATATAGATAGGTGCGAGGTAATGCCAAATGGTTGTTTAGTTCTTCTTATCTTTTAGTTGTGCGTTGATGTTACCGTAGATATTTTTTTAAGGATCGTTTCGATAATAGGTTACATCATCATTGTGATCGAACGTAATTGTACAATTATTTGACACATTTTCATACGAGCGCGATGCTTGCAATTCTTATATCACGTATCTTTATTTTATTAGATGTACATATACGATATTTTACGTATAATTGACACTTTGAATATTCCTGCAACGCAATACGATTATTCTTCACTCTTTCTTCGACGTAATTTGCAACGATAGGAAATTAGACGTCTTATTATAAAATATATATTAATATATATCCCTTTTGCGTATATTTGCTACGTAATACTAAACGAGTGAGAGCTGTTAGATTTGCAGTTGATCGTAAGTTCACCCGAACATCGATCCAATGTTCTTCCGCTAGAAAGTACAGCCATCGAACATCGAATTAGAATCATCTAAAATTCCCAATATTTCCCAATTTTTTTTTTTTTTTTTAGTAAAATTGAGTATCCTGAGTAAATTTTGCAACAGCAAAGTTTATCAATTACTAGGATATTACACATGTTAATAATTTTTCTTTCCTATTTATGTTTCCCTTGTATGAAAATAATTCTTAGTGTGCATTCTTCCTGTGACATGACTAGACTCTTTCAGATTCTTTTCATCTTCGTCACTTTACCAAACGTTCTGCATCTTTAAAAATTACCCAAAATGTATTACAGCACAAAAGTGACATTTTTGTGTTACATGAATCTAATTCGATGGTCCGAAATTGTACTAAAGGTACTTCCAGTAAACTAAGTTCGTAGTGTAAAACCCTCAGAGGGATGAACCTCCATGGCCACCTGTCGAGATTGTAATTATCGTAGTTAACTAACTCGAAAATTCCTGCCTCCCAAATTGATATCGTCTCCCGCTTCAAAGAACATTACGTAAACTAGTTTCCCATAGAGACCCCTTAAGTGTCTACTGACCCTGACGTTTTAATGAAACTGAAAATGACCACGTTCTCGTTGATTTTACTGGCATTCTCAAATATCTGAAACATCAGATTAGACGATAGCGCACTCCGCTTAAATTTTGACCCCACGTATCGACACGAAACTTGGTCGGACTTTGACTTTCGCTTAAGATTACAAACCTAAAGAATACCATGGCTTTCGTCGTTAACTGATATTCCAATTCATCGTTGACATAAAACGTCCTAAACACTTTCCAAACTAAATCGTAGAACGATCTTTTAATTAGAAACATGATACACCCTTTAATGTTCCTATGGATAATCTATTTAGAGACCTTGTTTAGCAAAGCTTGTTAAAAATTCCGAAACCCAGACTATGAAATGTTAAATGTACTTTCTACGTTTCAGCGATTCAGTGTATGTCACGGTAAATTAGATTTAATGTTTTATAGAGGTAGCCTGGCTTTGACCTTCCTCTTTGATCCCATGGACTCCCATGGACGTTGCTTTGCTTACACGGTCAATCGTAACGTACGAATCCAATCCTGGCTCTTACTTGTTAGTGTATCTCCCCAGGGGATATGTATTAATGTATACTCAAGTATTTATCGTTAGTTTATGCAGCAATTGATTCGACGCGTTACGAGCTCGCTAGGGATGCATTTACATTTGCTACACATCTAGCATTACCCGTAGTACGCGTAGTTTCCTGTAGGTATCCGTAGAACAAAAAAACCATAGCTTATGGAGTATATTTGGAAATACTCGTATTCAAGATAATCACCGAGGAAATTAACCTTGCTACGACCATCCAATTCTTGTATTTCGAATTCTCTTTTGTTTTAGCAAACGAGAAAGATAATTTAGAATCCAGACACAATTTATAATTTTTTCTCAATATTTTACAAGGGTGTTTTGTTGAACAATGCTGAACGAAAGAAACTTTGAAATTGATAACAATTGTCTATCGTAAGCTACACGATATATTTGTCTGTTGCTCTCGTCAGTCGTAGTTCAGATTTTCCAAAATTACGGTGTTTCTCCGCTTTATAATCTTCAATCCTTTAATTCTTTAAAGAAAATTTAAAATTCTAGGAAGAACGTAGCAGGGTTAAAAGGAAGATAATAAATACACCTCGTATCATGGACCTAACGTACGAACCATCTACTCGCGATACTCATTCGTGAGATCTTGAAAGGATGCGCTGTTAAGTGCCTCAATATCTTATCGAACATATTCATATGAACAATAACGGAGTAATTGGTGTGCTGTACGATTCATGAATCATTTATGCTGTTCACTGGACCCTTCCGACACGTACCGTAATGTCTCCAATGGGACAGCTAAGTAGGGTTGTGTCGTAAAAGAAAAAGAAAAGAAAGAAAAAAGAAAAATGGAAAGGAGCTAGTTTAAACAACACGAACAAAGCAACTTGAATTTCTATGAGAGATAGGGATTACATTCACGACATTATAGCAGACAGCATTTACGATTTATGGTGTACAAATTATCCGTGTATCCATCAATCACGAATGTCTTCTTCTTCTTTCTTCTTCTCGTTTGAATTTCAGAAACACGATCTTCCTTTCTCAAGTTAGACGTCTTCTTGTGTTTTACATACAAATGAAAACCGCGTCTCCGTAACTAAATATCAAAATTTTCGATCCAAGAGGCTGCTGTTACATCTAAGAGACAGGTAGCTCCGATTTCCAGTGATTCCAGAGAAAAGATATTCGATCCATTTGTCGATTATTTCTTGTGTTTTAGACTGCGCGCAAAATTCGCTTCGTCCTTTTAGCCATGTTCCTTGTATTTAAATTTAAATACATGGTTTTACTATGAATGAACTGTCGGTTCTTGCAATTACGTACATAAAGTTACAGGAAGGAACAGAAAAAGAAATTTACGAATCGTAATATGAAATTCGATGGAGGAATCGTCCATCTGTCCATAAATCTATTCGTTGTCCTTGGATTCAATTTTAAATTCGACTTCTTAGAACGGAACGAGGTGAATTACAGAGACTGAAGTGCATTTACGTTGTTTTCGTTGTTTCTGTATGTTTAGAGCCCGAAGAGTGTGTGTAAGATTTTCCGACGTATTTTATCCGATCACAGGAAGATGATTTTCGTCTTGACTTAATTGAGAATTTTGCTCAAGTTGCTTACTGAAATTCTTTCGAATTGTAATCGAGCGGATTATCATTGTTCGAACGACGTTTTACTTCTGAATTTTAGTTTCGTATCTTCTCAATGAAGTTGCGTGGTCTGGTTTTACGATTATCCTTGTCAGAGGTGTCGCGTAGCACCGTTCTCAGTGACGACTAATCAGAAATAGTCTCGATAATTCATAGAGAGAAGATATAAAGAAATATATATTGCAATAAATAATGTTTATACTGTATGAATATAATTTTCTGTTATTCAGAAACTAAGAGTTATTCTCATCGTCGTATATTAATACATACGTGCATAGCGAGTGATTTACATTTACTATCTATCTATTTAACTTAATTTATTCGCTGATATAGTAAAATGATAAATAGCTTTACGTATGTCGCTTCGACGTAAAGTGCTCGAGACGCTCGTACGTTTGAAACGACACGCGAACAATACGTAAAAGTATTAAATGCCGCCAAAAGGGTGCTAATATAATTTAATTTGAACGAACGACAATGTCGACGTTAATTCTATACCTAATTTTAATCCTAGCTTTAAACTCTACATCGTTGATATCGAACACAATCCGAGTCTTCGTCTGAAAAATTGATGAATCGCATGATCCGTAAATTTAGTTGAGAAGAAGCCGTACGTAGATGAAAATTACGACTACAGCATCTGTTTGTGCTTTTTCGTTCGATGTAATTCATATTTAAATGTCGAATACTCGTGTGTAAACAGAGAGAAGCCAAATTTATGCGTTACGTATTTTTAATAAGTATTCACTGAACGTTAATGTTTGACAATTATTCTATTTGGTTCGAAGAGATGTTTAATTTCGTAATAGCTGTTGCAATTGTATTGATGAGATGTATTTATGTACGAAACAAATAAAGGCTGCATTTAAAATCCTAATCGATTGTTACGCTGCAATGATTTTTCCGATAGAACAGCAACAAATCTTTATTTGTTATTATTATATTATTATTACGATTGAATAGTCGCGTTAAACGCTTGACTTTTAATTACGATACGATGACGCGGCATATAGATTGATAAAATCGTAAAATATAAGCCATGCAATGTATATGTCGGAGATGAAAGGACATTTTGGAATGTTTGGGAAGGACCCAAATACTTTAGGCTAGACTCTTTATTAAATTCCTACTTAAATAATAAAACTTATAAATAGTTGTTTATGATTGTGGATGCCCCGGAATTATGACAAGGGATTTGGGCCCGAAGCCACATAACGGGTTGCGGAAAGTAGCCACAGTCATGGGAGGGACAGGTACCTAATAGAGGTACGGAGTAATTAGATAACTCTCTTTAAAGACAAAGATTGACCTGAGAAAGGTACAGAGGGAAGTATATAATGGCAGTTCCACTGTGACCGAGGATTCATTCTTTCAGTTAGATACGTTCTACGTGCATCGAGTGTCTTTACGTCAAGTGACATCGTCGTCGTGAATCGGAAAGTTGAGTGTTACTTAGCCCGTGCGAGGAGTCAGATTGGTACCCCCGTGAACCGTGGATTCGTTATCGAAACCTAAGATCGTTGTCATCGCCACGGTTACCTGTCAAATTCGGTAATAATCGTAGTTGACACTAGTAGGTATTATTTTTATTTCATAACACCAATGGCCGATTCGAGCGGAGATTTGTTACGCGCCCCAAATCCTAATTCCACCCTGACATATATATCGTGACGTTTGTGAAATTAACGGAAACCCAGTCAAGTGAGTTTTATTACGCTGTGATCCATCAAAACTTATAAGCGAACAAAGGAAATCATTGTTGAGTAATGTATGAAATTTTTTAATAGGTGAAATCTGTCTTATAACTTATTATTGCTTCGGTGCTAAGTTCGATATTAACGTTGATACGTGTTTCACTTGAAATAGATGTGGAAATGTTTAGTAAGAAAAATTTCCTAAAAAAACAAGGAAAAAGGAAAGTTGGTTCAATGGCTTGTTCTCCGTAATTAAAATCTTGAAATTTCTATAATTCTCAAAACTATTAATTGATATTTCATAGATCGTTCGTATTCGTACAAGCCTAATACTCTTCCTCCTTAAATTAAATAACGTTAACTACAATAAACACAGTTGTTATTCTCATATAATTTCTAGATGAAAGTGCAAAACACGATAAATCGTGTTTCTCCGTATTTTATAGAATCGCGACTTAAAAATTCGATATTCTGTCAATCGGTTTTACGTGAAAACCACGTTTCGTTTAATTAATAATTGTAAATTAAATCGTTTCGGATAAGAGTGATCTCTTTCGAACGCTGAGAAAAATAACAATGATTTTTCAGACTAACATCGAGTATCTTAAATCAACGCTAATGAATAGACTAATATTATTCGTTTCTTACAAAAAACCTATTTTTCCAAAAGTTTGTATCTTCGAATCTATCAGATTGTTCCCTTCCTCGACTATTTCGCATCTACTCCTTTTTAGCCACCGGGTGGTATAAAAATCAGTAAATCAACAAGGATGGACTTGTCGTATTTCTTTTTCTGCTTTTCGTACGAAAAATCTACGAGTAACAAGCTAATAAACCTCCGACTGGCAGTTCTGCTCTATAAAGACCCTTTTCGCGATACGAATTAGGTAAACAATACATGGCGACCTCAAGATACCCAGTCAAAGTAGAAATATCAAAATTCAGTAACAGCATAAGAGTTAACAACCACCAAAACCCTTTATCTATCTAATTTATCTATCTAAATCTAAAAGAACAATACCCTTTAGATTTGTACGCTAGATTCAATTAGAATCAGACACATTTTATACTTTTTAATCGTGTCATGGTACCACGCCAGAAAAATTTACTTAAAATTTTCACTGAGAATTAATTGTAATATACATCTAAATAAAATAAAAAAAAAACGAATTAGGTAGCGGATTTTTATGCATTTCGAAGAAAGTTGAAAGCGCAAAAGTCGAAAACGCGCACAATGCGCTTAAATCATATTAAAAAGATATACGTAAAATATCCAGTGCTCTCCGTATAACAGCTGCCAGGTGAAGCAATTTCCTACCTACGCTCAATTTTCCTAATATTGTCTAAAGCACGAATTTAGAGAAAATTGTGTATCGTACCGTCTAGAATCGTTCTCGATAATAATAATTAAACGTTCGAGTTTTTGCATCGTAAACCGAAAACAGACATACGAACACGACAAGAGAAAAAAAGAAGGCGAACAATCGGTGAATACGCGCGGTTCGCGTAATGAAAGGGTTAAACTCGCAAGTTCCGCGCCAGTCAGTGGCGTTTCGTCCCGGCGTGAAGTATAATCGTAAACTCGTTAAACCGTACCGGCTTTAATAGCCATTTAACAGAAGCTGGTTCGCTGAGCGTAGAGTTAGCATTGCGAGGAGAGCGGTAATCGTGCTCGCGACTCGCTCTTCGTTCGTCGTCTCGTCGAGTCCTACAACGAACTAGGAACCTGGAAAGGCAAAAAGAAACGGAGAGGAACGAGTGGACGAAGAGGAAGAGGAAATCGTTAGAACAGAAGGGAGCGTCGTAAATAGGCGGTACTAACGGTGAGAAAGCGAGAGGAGAGCCACGACAACTCGCATAACGTTCGTAGATACCTTTTATGAATATCCTGTCGGTGGACAAATAAGTGGGAACAGGTATCGATTAGATTTCGTTAAATACGGTTTGTTGGTGCAAAAATTAATTACTGGATAGTTTAGATGTATCGCAAAGATATATCGGTGCTTGGTAACGATAGCGACGCAACTCAAAAGATTTCAAAGTTGCTTTTATCGAATAGAAATATCACGTTTCTATTTTTATCAGGAGGAACGGTATGCTTATAATTTCATGAGTTTTCTGTCGGACGGCGAAATCAATCAGTTAGCTGTTGCGATCTCTTTGAAAAGCGTGTACCTAAAATGTGTCGCGGAAAGTAAGCGGGTATACTCGTCCAACACGGAGTATGTGTGTTTGTTATAATGTAGAAAAATTTAAAATATCGTCATTTCGTGAAGAGTATATTCGTTAAAAACAACTAGCCGGTTAATGAAAATTATTGCTTCTGTCGCGTACATCGGTCTTAGTTTTACAACGGCACTGACTCATCCTCGGTTGTTCTCTGACGCTACACGCGGAAGCGGTTGTACTGCTTTCGCGAATATGGAGCGACATATCTTGCGTTAAGTCGGACTTGTAATGTTTCGAAGTGATTCACGAAGATTTCTTTTATAAAATTTCAAAAGCCCTTGAAGAAGCCACGTAATAAACGAAACTTCATCAGCACTGTAATACGTTGCACTGCGGATTTTTACGCTGTATCTTCGTGTTTGTAATTAACACTTTAATTATTTTTTTTCTGGGAGGCACAACACATTGAAATATACTATAAGAGTGTACACTACACCATTGAATTTTTGCAAAATACTATATCTACATTATAATTTATATTATACTTCTGCACTTCTTTCTCTCAGTTTCACCCAAATGATTTACCTTGTTGAAAACTTTTTAATTCACGAAGCGTATCTTATTTTAATCATTCCACTTACTCTGATTATTTTAACTGTCGTACAGTTTTAATAAACGTAGCTCGTCGATCATCACCGTGTCGTCCAACGTGCCAAACAAACGAAACCTGAGCAGAGATTCGCTCCCTAAGCGCACCGATTACTCAGCTTCGAATGTCTCGTATATTTTTGCACACCGTGCGCATTCTTGCGCCTTCAAATTTCTCGGAAATGCATAAAAATTCGCAATCTAATCGTCGCGGAGCTAAAACAAATATTCACAAGAAATTTCCAGAACCGTTCGAATTTCGCGAGCCTCTGCACGCATCTTCTAACTTCACCTAGCCAGCTACCTATCTAACCGCTTGAAAATCGTTTCCATCGATCTGAAACGCACACACCAAACGAATAACAATAATCTGTTTGTGGTAGGAAAGGGAAACAAGGCACAATATCGTGTCGTTGCGTTATATTGCATAATTGGCCCGCGATGCTTGTCCAAGAACTTTCTAAATTAGCGGTACGCGTGTGATGCTCGCTAAAGAAGGGACATCGTTAAATGGAATAGTGTGATTCTTGTGGGAAAAAATTTAGAAGACCCGAGAATTTTCCAAGTGGAAGAAAATAAATAAAAAAGAGAGAGAGGGAGGAAGAGACAGTTCGTGGTGTTTCTTACGTTTACGCGATAAGGATCGAAGAAATATCGTAGAAGGCATCGTGGAGGGCAGCAATAGCGAAAGAGTTTCGAAGATCGAAGAAACTATGAAGGAGGAGCCGTCCGTGACGAAGAACACCGCTCTACGACCAAATCTTTCTGCAACAAATGGGTAAATAATTGCAATACATAAGATATACGCTACTTTTTTTATTCGTATAACGCTGACCCAGATTTCGTCCATTAATCCGTGCATATTCCATGAATAAGAATAAGAAAAGAATTTCACATGAAGCCTCGTGAATGTTTTAGTAAAAGGCTTGGTGAAAAGTACGAAGTACAGCAATGAACTGGTTTTACGTTCGATACTGTATAGAAGTTGTCGATATTTTGTCATGTACAGTGGCTTCCGAAACTTTCTTTTTTTTTTTTTTCTTCTATAGAAGTTAGGACGATTAGTTTATTAGATGATGTATAAAAGAATTGTAAAAACATTATGATTTTTCATCGGAGTTTGTAATGAAAATTTAGACGGCATGTTTTGAGGATTCGTGCCATTGATCATCAGATTTATGCGCTGAAAATTTTATCGAAATCGATTGACGCGGAACAAGCGACAGGCTTCGGAAGATGTAGATTTCAAAAAAAAAAACTTTGATTTTCATCTCCAATCCTTTGTAGCTTGTAGCAATGTTAGCCGATTTCAATAAAAATTTTCATCGTGTACAACCGATACAATGCGTTCTTTACGCGAGAAATGTACCCCTTACAAAAAAAAAAAAAAAAAGTGACAATGTACAACCGATACAAATGTTCAGATGACGTATCGTTTAAATTTTCCTTACAAGTCCAGGTAAAAAAATTGAGAAAAGCGACCTTCATTTTTTTCTCGCGATTCCTAACTTCTCAAAGAAAGAAAAGAAGAAGATGCAAGTCGTTTAGTCCGATGACTTAAAAAAGTTATTCAATCGGAAAAGGTGTTGCAACAGTTTTCGAAGTCACTGTATTTATGTAATACGATATAATATATCATATACGGTATTTCGAGGTGTAAAAATTGCAGACGGGAAACGTGTAGGTTATTTTGAAAGGTATATTGCACTTTTATACGTAACAGCACGACGTACAACATTATGAAGTTACGACTGCGCTGTATAATAAGAGAAACTTCGTGATTCAGGCGATAGTATTGCAAGATAGACAAACAATAATAGTGAAATGTATACCTATATTTTCACGTGAACTGTCAATGATAGAAGTTTCGATATTGCTTTAACTACGCTAAAGTTTCAAATAAAAGAAATAAACGAATCAAGAAAAAAAAAAGAAAACTGATGGAACAGTCGTATGATTTTATTAATATCGAAATATTTTATAGACGGAGGAATATATTCCATGGCGAAATTATTTATGTTCGCCTACAATATTTATACATATCTGTTCGAGATACATTCATTTACATTCGCGGTGTCTAAATGTATCAGCAATTTAAGTCGTTAGACGTGAATCGACGTTTTGTGTTTTTCAAGCGTAGCCAACAGCATGCGTGAAACGACGTTTTTTTTTACTTTTTCAAGCGTAGCAAACAGCACGCGTGAAACGAGATTTTCAAACATTTTCCATTTACGTATTTAACTTGCAAAATTGTACGCCAGCTATATCAAAGCTTACGTTAACACTAGAACTACCGATAGTTAACACGAAGCTATTTCTACCAAAACCAGTGAAAATGACTGGTCCTTAAAAAATACGTAATAATAGAATATTTGTATATTTATTGACTTGTTACTTTCTTACAGAAGCAATTCCATTTTATGTAGTAGATTTTTCGTATTATTAATCCATCTGGGATCCCTAAACGAGGGTTGACACATTTATAAAATCGTAGAACCAGTCGTTTTGACTGCTGTGGTATTTCTAACGTTAGCATCTAGTGATCGATCCGGAATTTTCTTGATATCTGATATCGTCATATCGAATGATACGCGGTAAGAATTTTAAAAACTTGTGGAAAGTTGTAGAAAACGAGGAAACTGGTTAATTGAAGTTCGATAAACAGATTGCAGGATTATTTTACACTTTGACAAGTGCCAGTCATTTTGATCGGTATTGGTATAAGTAGCCTTGATACAAAATTATTTTCACTTTGAGTACATAAAAAACAAAATAAAATTCACTATATTATCCTTTTAGTTATCATTGTGGAAAAAAATATAACATGAAGTAGGAATTTGAAAATAAAATTGTAAAACCAATCAATTTGACTGGTATTGATATAAGTAGCTTCGATACAAAATTATTTTGACTTTGAATACGTAAAAAACAAAATAAAATTTATTATATTATTCTTTTAGTTATCGTTGCGGACGTCATTACATCATCGCGGAACAAAAATATAACATGAAGTAGGAATTTGAAAATAAAATTGTAAAACCAGTCAATTTTACTGGTGTGATAGTTCTAGTGTTAAAGACGAGAAAACTGATCCGCAAATATTTCTTTTTTCGACATGATTTCTCGATTGGATGTCGTTAAACACGCGACACTGGCTTAACGTAATTCGTTGTTTTATTGTGTTCAAGTACGATAAGATAAAGCTGTGATCAACTTTCAATGAATATGGAAAATGACGCTTCATTGTTTACTTCAGCGTGGTTATATATCTAAAAATCAATCTTATAACGATTCGTTGGACGTTCTTTAAAATAGATCGATGGATATTACGGATTACAATGGGTAACAGATAGAAATTAATTAAACGTGAAATCTTGCAGGCATTTCTATATTATAACACGTAGCGTATTATTTTCATTTAACCGCTAAACCGGTTTTGCGTGTTCCTGTCCTTGCACAAGGATCTGCAATCTGGTTACTTGACGAAAATGTGTTAACATTATTTGCATACAATGTAACATTATAACATTGCCTTGAAACGAGGAAAAAAACGTGTCGAAACGGCGATAATTCTCGATAGAATTCGTGGAAAATTATTATCGAAATTTTAACAGCAGAATGTTAGCGTTTACGTCACGCGAGTTATATCATTTTTTCATTCTACGTTTATGTATGATAGTACTTTCTTGCCTGAATCAGGTACAAAAGGAAGTCAAAAGTAGCGAAAGAAAGTTCACGGAAAATAAAGAAATCCGGACATGGTCTAATTGACTGATTAACGATGTTTCCAGATATAACAAACCGTAATGCGAAATAAATGAAACGTGATCTAAAGCAAACTATTGCGACTAACTTTCACAAAGTCTTGTAAATAATAATTAATAAAAAAGCTACAATTTTCTTCCGATTAGAATGGAACGGCAAATAGAAATTCTGATCGTAATAGATTTCAAAAATATTTCTCCAAATATAGGAATTAATTATTTATTCCATCTGTTACTACGTTACGAAACAAACAACTGATCATAAAATAGATAAATAAAATAAAAATATATATATATATATCATTCGTAGAAAGAGAAAAGATTCCTCGATGAGTCATATAAATTTCACATTTTCAATTACACGTTTCTATACGATAAAAATGCTAATTATCGTTATATCCCAATAATACGAACAGTCGCTAGTTCGTAGAATTTAATAAAGTAAAATTGAATTTTTATATTTTGCAATTATAATATCGCAACGTCAATTATATCAGATGCAACCACGAAACATAATATGTTGCAATTCTGTTAGAGATTTGGCAGATCTTGCAGACTTTCAAACAAACTGTTTGAAACACATGCACGCGTTCGGCTTCCGTTTCTTTCACGGCCGGATTTTAAAGCGTTTTGAAAGTAAATTCATCGGTTGTACCACAATACCGCGTACTTACCGTGTTTCGTTTAGGCAAAGTATCTCTCTGTCCAGTTCTCCGTGCCATTCTGCATTAAAATATCTCGGGTAAATAACCTGTCTCTGGTGAAAATAACTACGTATGCGCAGCACACTCCGAACCGGCGTCAAAGTGGCCGAATACTTAATTAATGAGTATCTACGAGATATCATCGCGGATATATCGGTCGATTAATTAAAATATTTGCAATTGCTATTTATTTCATAGTCGTTGAACGAACGACCAGAGTGTAATCATTGTAGCGCGTACTTGGGTTCTTGTGCGCGATCAAACTAATATTATTGCTGAAGTTTTGCAAATTACCTAAAAATTAATTATTAATTGATTAATTTATTAAATTAATATGATTTTTTTTGTACAACGATAGCAAGTTCGATAATAGCTAAATTGGATGAAATTTGGTTTTGGATTTTTTAGGGAATCGACCTTGACAAGTCATAAATCATATCATTGTTGTATCGTAAAGCGATGTAAAGTAAAGATATACAAGAGAATTTTGTAACTTACAATTTGTAGTTTGTCAATTCTAATTAACATTGTTAATTGGTAATTATTGCGCAATGGTGTACTAGTATTGCCTTGAAATGGCAAGTTACTTTGAAAATATATCGGAGCTATAGATGACTTTTTAGCAACGCAACACGAAATTCTAAATTACTAGAATGTCTAATGATAATATAAAAATGAAATTTGTTTGAAAGGAAAATACAGATACAACGAAGAGTAGAGATGTTCGTACAAAATATACGATACTTTTTCATTTCTCCAGAAACTGACATATTCTGAAGTTCGATTGCAATTTGAAGAGAAAAAGAAATTAACTATCCGTTTAACGCTTCTATCTTAAGTTCTAAATGTGTCATTGTACCATTCGACAAATTCCTATATCGCAACATTTATAAAAATATTTCAATCGATAAAATTTCCAAACATTATTTTTCTTCAGAATTGAGTTTCTTAACATAAACTTTGTAATATCTCAGGCTGTTAAAATCAAATTAATGTTTAATTAAAGCTCAAGAACCTAACATAATATTTACATACTAATTAACGATGAACTAGAAATTCACGAATGTGACTACTTTACTTTTATTTAATAGAAAGTACAAAACTCATTCAGTGAAATTTAAATGTTTAATATCCTAAGTTAGACATTAGACACGTAAATTATAATCAATTACATACACGGAGATAGAAAGAATTAATTCACGAAATTACAGTTCCGTAGGATTACTGCACCTTTCTTTTTTCTTTTTCTTTTCTTATTTGCACGAATATATTACTTCCGCGCCGAGAGTACGCGAATAGTAAGGTTTTCTAGATTTTATAAACTTTTCATATTTAACGTAGTAGAAACACACGAGCGTATAATTTATTTTGCGCATTCTACAGCGCCAGAAGTTTCAACGGAGGAAAGAATGGTATTCTTTTGGAACCGTTAGATCGATCGAAGCGAAATTGAAATACCGAAGGTATAGTACTATGAGTAACTATCACGGAGGCGGTAATTTATGCTAAGCAGAACGGTTTCGACATTAATCAGAGCGTTACTAGTTAACCGAGTTTTTCTTTGTCTTCTTCCCTTCCTTTATTTCATCGTCTTCTCTTCTCTTTCTTTCATCTTCCAGCTTTCGCTTTAGCTTCTTCGATCATGAATAAATTTGAGTTTATAATAAAACTGGACATTTCTCAAAATAGAAGAAACACGATGCTATTGCCTGCTCTCTTAGCGATTGCTATCATTTTTATTTTATTTCTGTTGTGTCGCGATTATTGACCATTACTTTTACTTTATTCCAACGCGTAGTCTTTGTACGTTAACGTTTCTGCGTTTCGTACGAAAGTATAGATTCAGATAGAGTTTTAAAAATTACGATAAAAACGCGAGATACGAAGGAAATAACAGTAGACTCGTCAGTTAATGTAACATAAGAGAAAAAGGTTTACCATCGACGTAAGCTGTTAATATTCCGCTTGAGAATGTACGTCGATGCTGTCGATATGGAACCGATAGCACCGAAAAGTCGAATTTGTTATCCTATGAAGACCATTTTGACTTTGTTTTAGTTCAACCGGTTAATACGACTCTTTGTGTGGACATGTAAAAGTCCAATGACGTGAAATTGAAGGCGATATCGGAGTATTCTCCTTCCATTTTCTATTTTTATCCCAACTTCTGAACAAACCTTTAAGCGATCTACTCTTACGTAAGGTGTTTTGCTCGATTACATCCATGGAACATGACAACGTCTGGCTGTTAAACATTGCAATGGTTTAACGATAGTTTAACATCAACCATGCCAGGTGTGGTCAAATGATCGCTTTCAAAATTTAATTTCAAATTGTACGTTCGTCGTTATTTCTTTTGCTCATCCAACTTTATGTAAATTCTTGTATCAAGCAAAATTGAGAAATTGATTAATATAAGAATTTACATATTTCGGAAAATATCGAAATGCGTGTAATAGAAAAGAAGGCAAGAGAACGCGTAAATATCGTAAGTTTCTTTTTTTTTTAAATTAGAAAAAATTCATATGGTTTTTAAACATTTCAAATCGTCAAAGTCGAGCTTGGTACGGAAAATATACGCGAGCGAGACTCGTCATTTCCACTTAAAGGGTTAATATCGAAAATTCGTCTCTCGGAGTGGCGAAAAATTACTACAGAGAGTAGTCAGGCTTTTCTCCAGTTTTAACGGCCGCCAGCTTTTCTAGAGATGCATGATATGCTAATGGACGTCGTAAAACGAAACGCGCTTTTGTTACTCGCCGGATATCCTCTGGAGTCGAAACTTTCTGGCAACAGCACCGGTGGTTTCAGCAGCAGTCTGCGCCAGAAAGGGCATTGGCAGCCCCAAGTTTCGACAGTTTGGGGTGGGAATGACTTTCAAACCTCTACTACCATCGAGAAAATCGATCGAGTACGCCGCGGGCATTAATCGCTAATTATTCGCTATTCTCGGACGCGCTCGCTGATTTTTCATTCCGATTGTTCCAGCGATTGCGTGGATGTCGCAATTACCGCGTTAAAACCATATCCCCTGAGCCATTTAATCGAAACATACGCATGTACTATATATAGGTATATATTTATTTATTTTTCGGCTTCGCAGCCTGGAGAAAGCACTTTGCTTATATATTTCCAACTCCCACTCGTTTCCATACAACTCTCAGGGCACCGATTTTATCCGACGATCTACGCCAAACCTCGCTCCCAAACGCGCCTAAGCTTGTACTATACAGAGTGTACCGAAAATCGTAAAAATATGACGAAGAAGAATAACATTCGTTTTTGAAAAGAAAAAATGACGCGTATTAAATGCAAGTTTCGAGGTATAGAACTTCCTTTTCTGTTCGTCTTTTGTATTATTATCATAAGTAATCAACCTTATCGGGCCCGGTCAAACGGTCGGTTTCAAAGTTTAATTGAAAAGTATACATTCGTTGTTGTTTCTTTTGTTCGTCTGAGTTTATGTAGATTCTTGTATTATCCGATTTCTCAATTTAGTTGTTTATATAATTATTTAGTTATATGAAATATATAGTTCACTTTTTGTCGATGTAAGAATTTACATAAAGTAAAAGAAATAACGAACGTACAGTCTCGAATTAAATTTTGAAACCTGGTAAATTTAGTGTCAAATCCGAAAGTGGACCTTCAGTTCCATACTGTCTTCTTTTTTTTTTCTTTTTTGGGGAGGAAACGAAGCCTTGAATGAAACAATGTTACTTCCTTTCGACTTATTTTTCCACGTAGAATCGCTACTCGGAGTGTCACGACTTTAGGAACACCCTGTATGAAGACTAGTTGGAAAACGTCATTACATCATTGCGGAACAAAAATATAACATAAAGTAGGAATTAGAAAATAAAATTGTAAAACCAGTCAATTTAAGTGGTATTGGTGTAAGTAGACTTGATACAAAATTATTTTCAGTTTTAATACATAAAAAACAAAATAAAATTCATTATATTATCCTTTTAATTATCATTGTGGAAAAAAATATAACGTGAAGTAGAAATTTGAAAATAAAATTGTAAAACCAGTCAATTTGACTGATGTGGTAGTTCTATTGTTAATTGCGCACGGGACAATGCGAAATAATCGCGAAACACTGACAGCTCCGATAATCGTGAAATACGAAATTGAAAGACAGAATGGAGTCAGCGATTTACGAATTCCTGCGGATCGATTTCAATACAAATAGGGGTTATTGACTTACGGCACGTTTAACATGGCGCGAGGGTATCCAGTCTCGACAGGAAGCGAAAATTGAGACGACATAAATTCACGAACTTGGCAGGAAAGTGACGGGCCGGGGGAGAGAATCGTCGGCGTAGGGTCGAAAGGAGAATTGCTAGAGCAGATGCCAAACGTAACGTAGTCGAGGGTCGAAAGAACAGAAGAGTATTGATCGTTTGCTCCATCGCCAACCACATACTTTCCATACCAACGAAAACCTGAATTTTAGTATTTCAAAACTGTCTCTTCGACTCGTTATTCACAGCCACGTGAACAATCGTGACAAGCCATCAGCGACTCGGTTGAGATCGCGATATTTACGATTTTTCGACAGAAATTTTAGCAACGATAGCGTTTGGCTAAAATGTGCTAAGTTGTCTTCTACAAACAAATCATACCACGCTAAAAAGTCGATCACTTTTCGAATCAGACTTCTGGAATTATCTACGAAATATGACGCGGTTCCTTTGAAATTTGTGACGGTTTCAGTCATCGTTTTATTTTATATATTTTCCAATTTATTGAAGAAATATATCTTTGGATTTTGTAATCTCTGGTGAACAAACGAGGGGAAAAGTGCAGTGGCTCGTAAAAGTATTTCGACGCTTATATAGTATACCTTTCGTGTATACTGTATTGTGCGTGCTATATGAAACATTTTGAAAATGCATTAACATTGTAACGAGACACGACTATCGTATGATCGTATTGATAACATATGCAACTATCCTGAAAATATATACAGAAGTTGCAAGACATTTATCGCAAACATAAACTTGATAAAAAATAAAGCTAATACCGTATGAATAGTTATCTTAAACATATATTACGATGACCATGAAAAATGACTCCACAATTGACTGTTTAAATATTTTTGTAATCTCTATCTACCAAATATTTATTTGTACTAAACGTCTCGTGTGTACATTTTCACAGATATTACTTTATCGATATAATCATAGTACAGCCCTGCTGAGCTTAATCAAGTCATCACTGTTAGGTATAGGTATATACCGAACGAAAAGCTATATATATATATAGTATAGCATAGTAGTAGTATATATATATATATATATATATATATGTTCAGTTTCAATACAAATGTAGCTTTCCTATTTAACATATTAATATATATATATATATATATATATTATCAAATCATATATATTATCATATCAAACAAGAAAGAATTAAAAAAGAACTGAAGATATAACGATCTATATCTCAGACTGTTTCGGTACGTGAAATCAACGGCTGGTTGTTCAATACTAAAAGTCATTTCTCTGAAAATCACCTTCCGACCAAATACGCCTACTCGAACTAACACGACGGGATAGTCAGTCTAGTAGTATATAGTACAGTCTATAGTATCCTCTCCAGCAGCTAAAGAAAATACTTGACGCGAAGCTTCTCCAAGCGTTTGAATACGTTCTCGTACGTAGACTTAGACGCAATCGAGCCAGACCCACCCACTGTTCTCGTCTCACGAGACGCCTCTACGCCACAGATTTGACAACTAATTTCTTCCACTTTGCCCGGTGGCTTTCGCTCTTTTCGTTTACCCGCCACTCCCACCCTTGCCACCGGTTTAGCGCAATTCCCCGTGATATCGAACGAAACTCCGTACTCCGTAGTGCGTATGCGCAGCTAGCGACATCGAAAAGAGTCCGTCGACGATGTGCCGGCTAGCGAAGCTCATTCCAGAGATCGCCGAGCGCCGGTCCACTCGCGATCATCATCGGTGGCGGTGTACCTGTCTACAGCGACGAATTTTCCTACCGTCACGTGCTGTTCTCCACACATACACACACGGTTCTCCGCTGATTTCCCGCCAAATGACGACGGTATCGAGTGTGCACCGCGAACGCACACCGAGGACACCGCATTGCGCAAACGACAGTGGCGATCTAATGAATTATTTAAATCTGTGACCGGACTGTGTGTTCGTGACGCGGGCCCATGTTTCGTGTTCGTCCGACGACAGCCTTCTTCGTGACACCGATAACTTGTGATGGATCTACTGCCCCTTCCTGTTGCCCACCACCTCCCACTCACCCTTCTTATTTCGATCTGTGTTCCACATTCGCTGGCTCGACCGGCTTTTGTTCAACGGATAAAAAGTAGATAGAACGGAGATCGTTTACGTAGCTCGATAGAATGGTGTTTATCGCTCGGTTTTCCTTCTGTTCCTTCTTTTCTTTTCTGTTTTTCCTTTTTAATTTGTTACGTGGTTATAGGGTAAACGCGCAATCGCGTTTGCGACGAGGCTAAACGGCATAACGTTTTTGTAACATGTAATACGTAAACGCGAATCGTATGCGGGATAAGGAGCCACAGTTTTCTGTATTTTCTTCTATAAGTCTGTTTTTCAGTTAGACGATCCAGAACTGCCGAAGGTATGTTGTACGTAGGATACGGCGCTTTGTTATTCTTCGTTCGTTTATATTCTTTCAGCTTTGAAGCAATCGGTACGCAATTATCGTATCAGGGATCTTTAACAAAGAGATAAGATTGCGAGTCAATTAAGGAGAATCGTTAAATGGTCGACTTATTTTATTCGATCGTGTTTTATATCATTCGCGGGAATTAACATCGTGGGTGAGACAGCGCGGTTTATTTTTTCTTATAAATTGTTCGTATATTCCGATTTCTTTTCACTCGTTATCGTATATTGGTTGATTATGCGTCAAACGAGACAGATTAAAAGAAATTGATGTTTGCATCAATTATTCCGTGATTAATATACCAGGCAGATACTCAAATGACTGTAAATCGTTGCTTATCAAGAAACATTGATATATTTAGATGTTAATAATTAATACGAACGTTAATTAAAATCAACACGATTAAATACAACTTAAGTGAACTTGTTTCTAGTGCTTGACGCTTCTATTCTTATTAATAAATTAATATATAATTATACGGATAACTGAAACGGATTTTATAATATGAAAAATACGATTATCTCCGTCAGCTGTAAAGCAAACAAGATTTTCCTTTACTAAAACATAGTCCGTGCAATATCGTTGAAATCAACCAATAACAGTGTGTTTGTTAAATTCGTTGATTCAAACTTATCCGGTTGTCGACATTAATCTTAACGTTATCGCTTGCGGAGGATAGAAAGTCGTTTAGCCTGCGACTAAAGTAACAAGAAGAAGCATTTAAAATTAGCGTTAACAACGTCAGTTACGTTTACGTAGCAAATAGTAACCAAGGACAGGTCAGAGGATGCTCTGGCGGTGCAAGCTTTTCCCCAACGTTTATAACGCTCTTAGAACCTGTATCCTCCATCGATTAATTCGAATCTCTGAAATAAATAAACATTATTTCTCTACGATGATACTTTCGAAGAAAAATGAAACTCCGAAGGCGACGACGAATCGTCGTTGAAAGCGTTGAAATTACGCTAACTTCGTATTTGTAAAATTATCTACGACGCATGGAAATGAGAAGATTCTCGCGTGGCTCCGAGAAAGAGATAATAACCGTGTTTTAATTAAAGCGCGAATACGCAAGGAGATACGTTGCAAATGCGCTACGTTGCATGCGATTCTTTCGAAAGACACTCGCTTTCTCGTTCGTTGCGATCCATGGAGCAGTTAAGTGCGCAGACCTCTCGAAAAATCTCAATGAACCAGTGACTATGCTCAATTAAGAAAGTTCATTTAGCTTTATCGACGGCGGGCGCGTTCGTCGAGTACGTGGCAGTTTGATATCTTCGTTCGAAGGCATTCAAAGAATAATTTTCACCCACGAAATTTCTGCGTATTACGAATACCGTGTTCCGACGTTCTAAAGGTTACTGCTTGGCGATGCATCATGTACGGTGATGTAGTAGTAGTTTGAAAATCAATGACCTCTATATGGACTAATCGAATGGCTGTTTCAAAGGAAATAGATGTTTTCACGTTGCTATTCGACGTCCAATATGACGCGGAAAAGAGTATGAAAGAGAACGAAAGCGAGGGATATCGTTGGAGAGTGAATTTTATAAAAGAAAATTATAGATGAGATTTGTCGAGGCGAAGACAAAATTCGATGTTTGTCGATGGCATCGATTTTAATTAATTTCATGGAACGAAAATTATACGAAAAATTTATAGACGCGAGGGTAAAATCGAATCTCTTCGGATGAGATTTTTAATTAATTTTCTTTTCCGCAAACCTGTACATTTGTATATTGATCGATATATTCGCAGATAGTTTGGTATTTCGCGTAATAAACGAACGATAGTTCTGTGCATCGAAGATAATTGATTTTTTCAATAGTTTCTACGAGTCTTGCGTCTAAAAGTATGTAAATAAGGCTGCAAGCTCTGTGAACAAATGTCAAGGAAAATCTTGAATCCGGCATTTGGTAAAAAGTATAGAACACGATTAAAATCTGTTAGGCAGTTACGAGGAAAACGCTATTCCCGAGAAAAACTCCGCTGCGATTTAGCTACATAGATTTGGCGACCTAAAGAAATTTCTTATTACACCGCAATATGACACGTGCCAACACACACCGCTGTTGGTATAATTAACAGTTTAGTCCACGTTATACGTCGTAGTCACGCAATTTTACCTACAAAAATTCTAAACACAGGCAAAAGTTACCTGTGAAAGGTCAGTTCAATGAATTCTTAAATGGCAGTAGGCTACAGTTATTCGGTCAAGCGTATCGTTACGTATAGATTCGTTAATTTTAATAACTTTACTTGTGTTATAGTTGGAAATTATTAGATGCTAATTTTTCCCTTTGAATTTTTCTTCTATCTTCTTTGTAAAATGCTCAAATATTTGGAAAAATACGAAAGAAAATGTTTCAACCAAAAGTTGTACACTATCGAGGGATACATACTGTATTTTTATATATTTCATCCTAAGATCACCTTGAAACATCCTATGAAGGCGGCATTAAATTTTTTATATGGTTAACGAATGAAGAAAGAACAACGAATGATGTCAAAATAATGACGTCAGAGACTTCTTTTTCTTTCGCCATAAATATATAGCACAGAGTGTTACAAGCGCGTTTAAGAAGATTTTACAAATTGCTGCAAATTCTCGTTTAAACGATTCTTTAAAAAGCTCGTCGGCTTGAATAAAACACCGTTTATCCCTGCGTCGATTAACAACTCAGTGAATTTTTCACGATCCTTTAACGACGGATGGTCTTCTTCTTTTCACTGTTGGCGTGGAAGTTGCAAATATCTGTTGCATATTTTCTACACAATTTTGTTAGTGCCACCCACGTAGTTTAAGAAACTCTGTATTGGATCGATGGGAAACAAACGACCGACTGATATTCACGTCTTTGAAATATCATAACTCGGATATCGTGCGGGTCACGAATTACCAGTGTTAACCGGTTAACTGTATACAATTTAAACTGTCAATCTAAAACAAATTACCATTTTCTATAGAAACTCTAAATTTTGATGAAAAGTAATATAAATGACGTTCAGTGATATGTTTCCTTTATACTTCCAATAAACCGATTACGTATTTTATAAAAACCAGTTTCAGATCGTTCGATTGTTCTCTTTGGTATATCGTTTATGCTCCGTACAACGTATCGCTTTTTATAAATTGAGTTATTTTCCCTGATTGTGTACCTTACTATGTACACAGTCTATTGCCTGGATTGTTTCGTGTAATTTGCTTTATTATTTTCTGGCAATTTTTAAGTTTTTAATAACGATACCTTCACTTTTTCAACAACGAATCGTTAATTTGTTTTTTGTCGAATAAAAACGTGATTCTTCCTCGATTTGCTTTAGTTTTTTTCACAACACATAAAATAACACAAGTTATTTGCCCTGCGTTCCACGCGTATACTCGTCGTCGTTTGATTTTAACTACATCGTAGAGAATAGCAAGTTGGACGATAAAACGAGTAAAATCGAAGCGAATTCTACAAATTACGAGCCAAGCGATCGTCCGGTTCGATGTAAAATTACAAAGTCGTAGAAATCTCGTACGAAGGAAGAACGACTTGTAATTTACATTGATTAAATTCCGTTTAAATTAAGGTCCGCTAGATTCCTAAAGCCTACGAAGCGTTGGCTGATCCGCCTCGAGGTGCCGTCTCGAGAAAATAATAAAAAATAATTAGAAAACCGAGATCGATGGGAAACGAGGATTCTAACGGTGGCTCGAAGTGGATAGTCGAGTGCAATGGCATCGTCGACGTCGGAATCATCGAAAGGTGCGAAGAAACGAACGATTTTAACCGGAAGGCCTCGAGTCGCGAGTGCAAGTGCGGACGTTGAGGACGAAAATGGACTCGAGTCCAGTCGAAACGGCGAGGATGGTCGCGATTCTGGCTTGTCGTCCGAGTCTTCCACGCCGACCGTAGGATCGCCGGTGCCAAGGCAACGAAGAACCACGAGCAATCCTATTAACATTGCCGCTTCTTCGGTGAAACCACGTGCTACGAGCCAAATTGGAAGGTAGCTTCGTTTCTCAGAACGTTGGTCGATTGTTCGTTCGTCCGGAGGTTTTCGTGGTCGACTACCAGTAAATATGATCGACCTTTTTGATTGAAATTGAACATAGTTTGATATAGTTGGCCGTCTTTACGAACCGATTGGTTCTCGACGAATCGATACGACCATTCGCAAAGCGAGGCAGTTCGTTCGTCCTTGGAAATAACGCTACGAGCTGGAGTTATGTTCGTGAGAAAGAATATGAGAAATAAATAATATCGATAACGAACGATAAGAAAAGTTTTTTAATGGTCAAAAATTAGCGTATTTGAAAGATAACGCACGAGGAAATATTCGATTTAAGAGGAGGAATTCTTCGAGGATAATTATCTCTTTTTGGTGATGTTCGCTCGAAATGACGCGTGCTTTTTAAAAGTATAAGTTAAAAGTATGGTCGATCTCGATCGAGCATCGTACCGTGTAAGAAAATCTGTGAAATGTGTTACTTCGAAATTATAATGTTCTTGTACATGTGCTTGTTCCAGGAACGACTGCGACAAGACGACAAAGGTTTGGCGAAATAAATCCGTGACCGATTCGCCACGTTCCATAGATAGTACACGTAATCGACGATTCTCCAGTCCTTTGAGAATACCGAGAAACGTAAGTCGCTCTTCACACGATCTGTTTTTTTATTATCTTTCGCTGATTCTTTATTTTTTTTTTTTTTTTTTTTTTTACCACGTTATAATCGTCGTTCGAAAAATGTTCGAGCGACTCTTGTTAAATATTTGGACACCACGGTGATCGAAAGATTATTCGTCTGTTATCGACTGGTATTTTCGAATCAAATTGTTTGTCAAATATATCAAAACATTTGCCACGGCTAATAGAAGCGTACGTTTTATTTATTCGCCGCTCGCAATTCTTTGTGCGATAAATGATAAAATAAATAACGAAAACTACACGAGTAACATTCAAATTTTATATTATTCTTAATGTCCCGGGCAGACGCGTATTATATTTTACATAAAACTCAGCTTGTCGTTCTACTCGAACTAAATGGCACAAAATTTATTACAATTGGATCGAATCGACTAGAATATAATCGCGATGTTAAATGCAGTGGTGTATAAATATTTTTTATATTTTTTATATTATACAAACACACCCTACGAACACATACTGTGTATAGATGGAAAATAAGTAAATAAATAGATAAATAGCTTTTCACAGCCACTATACGTATAATAAACCTGTGTGATATCTCGTTTCAGATTCAATCACCGAATCTCGACTCCGGAGATGAAGGGAGTCTGCGAGTTGATCGCGATACCTATCAACACATGTTTCAAGACATTGGTTCGATAAAAACAATGCTCCTGAAATTAAAACGGGTACTTCAGGAGGTAAATTGAATAAGCATATTGAATTTAAGCTATCGACGACAAAACGCTTTCTTTTTTTGCATTTTTAAGTCGTACGCACGTACATATATCACTGTACTTTTCTATTAACACTATTTTTTTTATGTTTTCCATTATTCTCACCAACCATGATTTTACCTTCAAGTCAGAAGAGAACGGTTTGACGAGGGTACGTTGTTTTCTTTATTGCACATTTTATTTTAAATATTGCTCTTATATTAAGTTTCTCCTATCGTGTTATTCGTTTTTACTATTCTTTATTTTTATTTTTTTTTTATATAATTTTACTTATCGCAATCGTATCTTTCATCGTTATATTTATCGTTATTATAATTTTTTTCCAATTGTAAAATGCCAAATAGCGTACAATGCTTTGCGTTATGTTTACAGGCAGAAACTCTCAACCCATTCGATAATGCTATGAAGGTCAGTTTTATTTTCAATAAATATTTCTTTACGTTTATTCGAAATCTCTTTTTTAGCAACGCGGATATAGAAATTTAATATCGAATATGGAAAATATGCATTTACGAAAAATATTGATATCCGAGATATCGAGAGCAATAGCTCGTCGTTAGCTGGGCAAATTGATTAATTCGTTTTCTAAAGTGTACACGTGCGAGTACGAATTTCTCCACTTTTGTACGATTATTGTTTTAACACGCCTCGTATGGAACAAATTAATGCCGTGAACCGACATTCAGAAACAAAGACACGCGTGTACAGCGTGGTCCGACTTTCTCTCTCAATATCTCGTTCCAAGGCTTCAAAGATACAGAGAGCAACTCCTAGAAACCGCAGGAAAGAGGCAACGATACTCCTAAAGAATCCGTTGAATTTAAAATCTAAAATTCTCTAAATTTATATGACGTTTTAAAATTCGAAAGTACGAAAAGTATAACGTTCGATCGCAGTAATTCACCTTCGGTGTATTTCCAAAAGAAAAAAAGAAAAATAATTGTCTGGAAGCTGGAAACAATCGTAAGTTGCATGGAAAAATAATTTCCACTCTGTATCTTTGGCTTGAAAACCTCGCAACGCTAGATTAGAATCTTCCGCGACTAGGAATATCACGTCGTCGTTGTTATACAGTGACGCAATGTATGCAAATTTGACAAATTTCAGAATGGTCTCTTCTACAACCTGAAAGAAGTTGGTACCGCGGATGTGAGTACCTCTCCGGGTAGTGGTGGTAGCAGTATCGCGGATGAATTGGCCGATTTACGTAGGCAGGTTGTCTTTCTGCAAGGCCAAGTAGAGGATAGAGATCGAACGATACAAGTACTACAGGTAAAAAGTCCAAAAAAAAAAAGAAAAAAAAAGTGAAAAATGATATAAAGCAGATTTTCTAATTTATAGAAAGATTCTTTGTAAAAGAGTAATATCTTTGTATCGAAACGTCGATGTCTGTACAAACTTGTAGGAACTTTGTAATTAAGCTTCGTAATTCGACTTGCAATTCTTCGCCAAAAAGTCGCGTCAGTTTGTATAAAAATTTAACGAAACTTTGAATTTTTTAGTTCCAAATATCGAAACTTCAAGGGCCTAATGGCGATGGTCAAACATGCGCTTTAACCAGTAATCACAAAAATCTCTCTTCCCCGAATACGTGCAACGCTGCGACGCAAACAGAGAAGGTACGTTTAAAATTCGCTGTTCCTCATAATATTACATTTTTAACACGGAGATTTAGAGCGAAGACGTTACACGTCTAGCAATCTGCATCTCACCGATGTTCATTTTTGTTCTAGAGATATTTGGTCGAAGTATTTCGATAATCACAGAACAAGTATTAGCTTTTGCTTTATGTGTCAAAATCACACATAGGAACGTTGAAATGCGGTTTCTTTTCGAGGATAGCAAACCAACCATTGACACAACAGTTTTTATTGCGCACTTTTTGTTGAACGTTTTACGATGTTGATATCTTACGTACATTTATATAGTTCACGTTAGTTATGAATTGTTTGGTTTTTGTAAATAAAAGTTCGGCATAATTGTTTTTAAGTTGCACACTTCACTTGTCATTGCTAGCATCGTCCATCGAAAAACGCGCTGTTTGCTTTATAAAACTCGAATCAACCAACTTCTATCAGATTCTGATTACGCGTTTCAACGTCATTATTTTATTTATGTCGATGTCGGGTTAGAAATGATTAAATTGAAACGTGGAAATATCGAATTTTCTATGTAAAGTACGTTCAAATTGTATAATTTATTCGTGCAAGGTTGCCAGTGTCTTCCGAGAATCGTTTCTTCCGTTTCTCGAAAGTTACAGATTTTTCATCAAAGTTATGATTAAGATATGTTTATAATTATTCGAGATGATATACTGTTCATACCTAAGATGTCTCACATATTATAATCAAAAACGATTGAGATACCAATAATGACAAAATCCGCAATCACTTAGTTACCAACTCAATAACAGAAATATCGTTTCGAACTTTACGATATCACTCATCTAACATAATCCGTGTAATACTTAATTCGTTATTCGTACTACATGCGTTTAATCCTTTCTTTCTCAAATTGATCGTATCTTTCGCTTGTATTAAGCGACGCGACAAATAATCGGATGGCAATTGTTTAGAAACAAAGATCACGCACGGGAGAAATAAAATAAGTGCGTTTTTATGTATTTTCTGCTTGTTGTTACACGATGATGAGGAAATATGTATTTCAATGGAATCTAATGTATTAAATCAAAAATGACAAAATTTATAGCTGGTAAATTTATAGCTTAAGAATAAGCGACAAGTAATTTTATTTTTTAATTCTAAATATACAGCCATATGGTTACCGTGAGAATGAAAGGATTAACGTGCTCACACGTACAAGTTTTCATTTTCAATTTACTACACCCATCCGTGTCAAATCCATGTATCCGTAAAATGAATAATTGAGTGTATCCAAACAGTTTAAACCACACTCATACATAGAGGATATTACGTGTTTCTAATATTATTATTTTATTATTACCTATCTCCCTGGACACGGCGGATTGGACAGTGCAGATATTATTACTATTACTATAAATATAGTTTTCGCGGCAATTATTGATATTTATTTTTCACACGATACCGTTACATTACTATTTGTTATGTCGTTTGTCGATATATAATTTATTTATTTATTTACTTATTTATTATGTGTCTAATTGTCGAAACAGACACGTCCAGTGTCAGCAGGATCATCACTCCTGCAAACACTCCCACAGGAAGATGTTATGGGACCTCTAGTTAGGTGAGAGTCTTTTTTTTCTCTTCATTTTTCATTCTTCTTCGTTAAAAGTGACTTGCCGGAAAAACCTTGGGAAACTTAATTTTCCAAATTGAACCATCTTAATGAAAAGTGTACCGATAGAAGAACGACCGAGAGAAATTTAAATGAAATAAAATATAAAACGCAATTATAAGAGTCGTATTATAAGTCGATATTTCTCGCTGAAAGATAACATCGTGGTACGTTTTAAGTTCCTACGGATTTTTCCCATGTCTTTCCCCCGCCCCCCTTTCAAAATACATGAATTAGTACGTTATCTCTTGTTAATCGCATAAATATTTCTATAAATATGTTCCAAATCAGTCGTGTTAGATGGAAGACTAAAGTAGTAAAGCCGTCCATTGACGAGAATTAATTACAAGTAGTTGTGTACATATATTAGCATTGAAACAATGAACACAGACATATACAGGGTGTGTAAAAAGGGTTGCGGAAGAACTTTGACGAAAGACTTGTTCTCTGTTTTTTCATTTCTTTTTTTTTGTGTGTATAAAATTTCTGTATAACCAGCGTGAAGTCTGTCGGAAAGAACTTATATCCACACCCATTAAAAAATCGTAATAAACGTGGGTTTAAAAATCATTTGCCTTCACAGTAAAAGTACTTGTTTGGTGCATAGGAGTACAGCGTATAGGGTAAACCAGTTGCTTCGTTGAACGAATCAATACGACGAATGGAGAAATCCTGCCAAGAGATAAGACAAACGCCGAGGATCGACGTGCTCGTGCTTCTATGAGAAAACGTGTCGAAAAGCGTGTGTCGAAATGACCGGAGAGCATATTGAACATATGTCGTAGAGGTAATGTCTTACCGACAAAAAAGTCTCGTAACTGCGAAACAAATGCTTCTTTGACCCATGTTTATCAAGATCTTTTTGCTCGTTTCCACGAGTACTGTATCTAAAGCTCCCAAAGTCTTTCCTCAACCTTTTTCGACAAAAATACAAACTGTATATGTATACAAATTGTATCGTACGGAATGTTGTTAGAAAGAAAGCAGAATCATTAGATATTTTGGATGGAAAGATTCGTACATTATACATCCTTTTTCACACGAGACACAGCAACGCCTGAAATACGATATATGAAAGAAATCATGTTCGTATGAAACGCAACAACGATTATGGTACAACTAGGAACATAGCTATCGCAGGTAAAAAAATACGTCTAAAACGCAAAATGAAATACTTTTGTACGAGACTTCATTTTCCAGAAGATTCATTTTTAAACTTCTCATTTTGCTATATTTTTATATATATATATAAAGATAATAACTAATCCTATTTGTACCAAAAAAAGAAGTACATTTATACATTTAAACATTATTTACAGTGAGAAATTAGATATACATATTTACGTAGATAAGTTTACAGCGTATGCAAATATCATAAGTACTTTTCACGTGTGACGTCACGAAGTTTGTGATAAATAACATGTTGTTTTTGCTGCTCTGGTCATTACCCTTCTCCGACGATTCCATGTGAGACAGCTTCAGGATCGGGAAGGTAGAGTCGGTCAGTTTATGTGACTTAATATTGGGATATTTACTACTCTCTGCATTAAACGCCCTTATATTCGTGCATCTTTTTTACATTAGGATCACTTGTTTGATCATTCAATTCTAACACTTCTCTCGTTCCTTTTGCATGCACAAGTGTAATAACAATCTTTTGCTTTTACTTTCGTTTCGTGCTACTTCTATTCGATTATGTATTTTTACTACAAACGTAAACTAATATAAAACAACGTTCGAGTGTGTTTGGTAACATTTTGCCTTGCGTCAGGGTTTGTGACCGAATCTCCTTGCTATTATCGATGTATTTCGAAAAGATCCGATAAGATACTTTTGAGCCTGAAAGATTCATCGATTAACATTTATCTTGCAGATCATTGTAAAGTTGGTGTTTTAAAGTTCGGTTTTAATTTTATAGCGAACGATTCTATCGTAGTATTCGATTGTAAATGGTTCACGTATATTCTTCTGTCGATATTGATCATTTAATCGACGAAAGTGTTTTACTTGTGTTAAAATATTTTTTTTTAATGGACATATCAGTGCAAGTTGAACGAGTAAATGGAAATTAATATTCAAAAATAATGTTACATTTACTTGTGAATTTTTAGTAACAGATATCAGCAAAAAGTACATATTTCTTTTTTTAAAACATAAAACAAGAAACAAAAATAATATGCATAAGTCTGCGCGTGTAATGTATAACGTTCGTGCGTTTCGTCGTTTAAGAAAAGGAAGACAATAGTCTCTTGGATACTTTTTTAAATCGAAATAACCTTGATCTGTAAATTTTTACTTATATTAATAATTAGAAGGAACACATACCGATAATTTGATTCGATTGCAAGCCCTGTCTGAACGCAAAGTTCAAAGTACTTTAACTAATAAATTTTAATGTTTCAACAGTTCGAAATGCAACTTTAATGGTACATCGTATAAAATGTGTAATTTGCTTTCAGAGTATCTGTGCAATATTGTTCTAACTTTTATGGCATACTAACTCTCCTAGCATGTAATACAAATAGATAAATATATATGATCAGTTGAAAATTACTCATTATTCATTTTCTTAAAATATTTTTTTGAGATTATAATAGATTTACAATTAATAATGTTTCATGCTGCGTTTGATAGCTGTGTGGGGTGAGTTTCATCTTCATATATAATTTCGAATCATTCTCTTTTAACACGTTTAACATTCGATCTATTCGTCGAATAAAAATTATCGAAGATACAAATAAATATGGTTTTCAAAAGTTTACTTTTTGTAAAAAAAAAAAAAAAAAGTGTAAAATTCGTTAGCAATTGTATCATGAGATACAAAGACCAAGTTGCTGCAAAAATTCTTATACATTTCTATTACAACGTTAAGATAATACTGTAGCGATATATAGTACTATGAATAATAATTATGTATAAATTTGCTATTATGTATAAAAAGGGTAATGAATTTTATCTTTTTATATATTTCTCGCAAATCTGTTACTTGCAAGAGAAACGCTGGTAGCCGCAACAAACGTATGCCTTATACATATACGTATATACACGTTATAAACGTATACGCACTCGTGCACGTAAAATATTACAATTGCATATGTGGTCATAAGAATTTTCTGCATCGACCTGACAAATTAATATGAAAATATGTAAATATCGCTGAGATTGATCGTTTTACTTGCAGATGGAGTGATTCTGGGGATCGACAGCGTCCTCCATTGCTCGGAGAGCTTAACGGTAACAGAAGCACACGTAAGTCGACCGATCGTATACCACGTACAATAAAATGTCGTCAAGAGGAAACCTCGCATCGTCAAAATGGGCATACGGATAAATTGCCGGCAGAAAGCCCTTCGAACAAGAAAATTATCAAACCGAAAGACACCAAGTCCACCGAATCGAACGACAAGGAACAACATGACATAAAAAGGGAAGAGAATCCCGTGAAATCGTGTATTCCGACGGCTAGAAAACCTGCGACATCGACTCTAATACCACGGTCAGCGAGGACCTTAACTTCAACATGCCGACCGCACAATACGTAACTACTTTATTTTAAAAAGGAATTTTAGTTTATATTCGCGTGATCGCGAAGATCTGCTCAGATAGCTTGATAATTTTATTTATAGCTAAATGAAATTATTGCCGCCGATTCGTAGCAGGCATGTTGCTACTATGTGATAACTATATATAATCTAGGTGCATTTTTTTTTTTTTTTTTTTTAGTTGCAGCATTGAAAAAGATACTTCATTATCATTTTGCAAAATTTGTTATTGTAGTCTCACGAATAACCAGAAAATTGTTAGCGTTCGTTACGCGTAAACTGCAAAAATAATGTACAAATTATATGTTGAGAGTTAAGGGCAATTCATAAGTTCCTATCATTTAAAGTTCATGTTTCATTTGATTTTCTCACATATAGCACATAGAAACTACCACCATGGTTCATTCTACGACATTTCAACAAGATCATTGAGTTGTACACATTGTAAATTATTAATTACTTTCTATCTGACTAGGTTTAAAGGTATACATTCATTATGTCGATGTATAGCTTTAACTTTCATTTAGAGAATACTTTGAGTAATGTTTGTGATATTGTAAAAAGTATCCGTTTATCTTGTTGCGTACACTCTTATGAGATCTCGTGTGAGCATTAGTCACATTTTTATTGGATGCAAAAGTTATAGTACGTATTTATTTATGTTTATGAAAATTGACAATAGTTGCCTATAAAAGCTTTGATCGTTAAAGAAATATGTGAATTCTGCAGCTTTTATTTTTCATTTTGATATCTTAAAAATTAATACTTAAAGTACACTTATATGCAGCAAATACATACAATACATATAATCTATGTCTTGTGAAATTATCGTAATTACACTATATGTATACTACATATGGTGTATGCTATAGCATTGTACAGTAATTTATTACATATGTGGTTATACTGCATGTATGTTACATACAGCGTATACTATAGTACAATACTATTGCCATTACAGCATATGTTAATTACATTACAGTGTAATATTGTAGTGTAATATTTTTAAAGTGTACATTATATTCTTTTACAACTATCGTACTTAGAGTAGAAACACAAGATAAAGGATTAATCATTGTAACAATTTATGTCCTATACAGACATAAAAGCTTTGATTTTAAATATAACAAACATTGATCTTGATTGCAAAATTTTTAACGAAAGAACGATCTTTTTACATTATTTTTTATTTCATGTACAAATATTTGATGTCAAATAATAGCCTTTAATCGACCCTCGTATCAACAGTAAACCATCATTATCAAAATCAGGATAATTTTGTAGATTTTTTTTACGACTTATGTTACTTATAATTTATTCCATAGCTGATTTGTAAGATTATATTTGGTGCTATTACATTTTTTTAATTTACAATTTAATTTAAATCTAATATTTAGAGTCTCCTGATTCATCGAACGAAAATGTAAAGTGATTATAAAATCATTTTTTCATGTGATTAGTTAAGAAGAAAAAAAAAGGTTATGAAATGACAATGTAACTAATATAAATAAAATAAATAAGACAATAAATATTGTTATAAATGATTGGTAAACATGTAACAATATTATAGAGCTTGGTTCATAATAAATTAATCATATGATGATATGCATATCGTACTATTTCATTAAAAACAAAAAAATTATTTTCAAAATTATTTGACATCAGGAGATGCTAAATATCTCGTATATATATTGTACATTTTTTTATTTGTTCTTTAATTTGTAAAATGGTATAATAATAAAAAGAAATTA
>JACXIL010000216.1:4887100-5054843 GCA_014737365.1 Bombus soroeensis | reverse complement strand
TATATATATATATATATATATAAACATATTGCAGTAGACAGAATATTTTTAAAGCTACAGACTGACTACTACAAAATAATGTTACTTCTAAAATAATTACGGATGTTTTGATTATTTTAATTATTAATATGTTTCTGTTGGAATGATTGAACAAAACCTTTCATTGAGTATACTTGATCTAATAATAAAGATAATTTTATTAAAAATCATTTTTCTAAATTTAAAATGAAGTTATTTACTGATCTATAAAGTAAAAATTTTGTCAAGGGAAAGTACAAACTTTGTATTTTTTTATCACTAACTGTCTTTCTCATCTTTAATATCTGTAATATTATTATTTAATGAAAAAATTTCTGTGTTTTATATTCTGTTTTGTATTATCAATCATTTATCAAATCTTCAGTTCTCTCTGTATTATTTAATATTCTATGTGACGGTACAAATAGATTTATGTAAAATCTGAGAAATTTGTGTCTACACATTCCTACCCATTTTTGCTGGAACTTCGTTAACTTCCATATAATTTTATTTCATAAATTAACATAAACATACCGTATAATTTCTTTTTAATTTAATATTACTTCAATGTACATATGCTTTTATTGTATTAATCTATATATCTTCCAATTGAAAACATTCCTAAAATGTGGTGTATTTAAGAAGGAAATAAATTATTAACAACTTAAAGTGATAACACCCCTTTAATGTGGAAAAGTGTTATACATATTTGCAATAGAGCTATCTACAGTGTTAGCATTTTTACATTCCCTCATATTTTACAAAATATTTTTAGGAAAGAAACAACTTTTTAGCAAGATGTGTGCACTGAATTCAACAGAAATTTAACAATTTGTAATATTTTGAAATTATTACAAAATAAAAAGATTAGTTAATTAACAAATTATGAATGGTTTGCAAATTTGTGTATAAATGCAAGCTTTCCTTGCAATTCATTTGTAATGTTAAATCAATTTTAATTTCCTTCTTTTTAATCAACTGTAATTATTGCTTTTCAAGAATATTAAAGTTTATAAAATTGATAGAAAGATTTTGCTATGATGTGAAATTCCTTTGTATTTAATAAGCTGAATGACTAGATTATAGCAGATTATCAAGTAAACATAAATTTCTTTAAGCAATGATTTAAATATAACAAAATAATAAGTCACTATAAGTACTGCTGTTCCTCGATTGGAGTAATATTGTACTTAGAAACATAAAATTTAAGCATAAGCATCTTTGAATGTTTAATATTAAACATATGGCAGGCACAAATCAACCTTGTAAGATCTTTAATAAAGTGTAAGTAGTATCTGTCTTATTTAATATTTGCAAAATAATATACATATATAAATAAAAAAGCTTTCACTTGTAATTAAATAGAAATACTGATAATTTGCCTGTAGTAGATAAACCTTATTCTAATTTGTATATTATACTTATGTATAAATATATTTTCTCTGTGGCCCTAAATATAATAGGATAATAAATAAATAAAATTATGTTTGAATGCATTCTTAGTTCTTTATGTCCTATTTGTTTTGAAAAGAATTCGTTATTATCTAGAAGTGTATAAAATTTTACCCATATTACGAGAATATAATAATATTACTAAATTAAATATAATTAAATTTCAAAATGTACCTAGGACATATAATATCAAAAAATTTTCATAAAACGTAACATAAGAATATTATTGTTCTAAATCTTTTAGTAATAAATATGCAAAGGTATAAACAAGAAGCGTATAGAGTGTTTAAAATTTATTTTGTTCGTGTATCTCGTTATATTTCAAAGTATCACTTGCCAAGGACTTTTACAATGTTTATAAATTCATATACACCTTGTTTACCGCTCCATACCTAAAAATTTACCTTTAACACATTAACGGTTTCTTGACATGGATGTAATTTTCTAATAATAAATTATAAAAGAGAATGTCTTTACAGTAGATTATTTTATACAAAATAGTGTCCTTGGCTATTTGTTAATAGAACACAAGACAACTGGTGTTCGAAAATTATTGTGTCCTATTTTTTATGCATTCAGGTCATATTCATATAATGAGCAATGTGTGTTCAAAATGGGGGACATCATGAGCACTCATCTTTCTACCATATTAAGTCATAATTAACATGAAAATTTTGGTAAAATTTATGTTAAAATAAATAATATTAATAGAAACAGTAGATATATATATATATATATATATAAAAAAATTGTAATGCAATTTTTTACAACTGCTTTTTTAAATAAATTATTGTAGTTTATATATATGTATAATGGTATGACCACTGGATACATTTTCTACAGATACTTTGGTGTTCAAATTACTCTTAGGTACCGTCTTTGTGAAAATATTTACAGTAATTACAGTATAGAAAAGACAAGATTTCATTCCATAAGCAATTTGAGAAAAATAATGCTAACGATATCCCATAAATTAATCATTAGTGTGTACCTTACAGTTGGTGTTATACATATTGCATAAAAGTTTTATTTTATCATACTATCTCCTGTGTACAAAGCAATAAATACACTTCTAACATAATACAAATACATTGCCATCGTCAAACAAAATGATATTTATCTATATAAATATCATTAAATTATACACATAAAGTCACATAAGGATTATAGACGTTATAATCCATACATGAAAGCAACAACGCTAACATATTAAACATAATTTACCCCAAAAAAAATTGCATTATAATAAATCTTTTCTGAATAAATCACAGTTTATCACGAAACAAAATAAAGAGAAAAAGGGCTTCTAAGTTTTAAGAAGTTGGTCGACAATTATGTAGATTTACCCAGAAATATGGTAAAAATTTGGAGGTATATTAATTATTAAACCATAATAATTTTCAATGTAAACTTATTCTGAAATCACAATATAGAGCTGTCTATCAGTACCTGGCACTTTATGGCAAACCAAAGTTACATTAGTATTTCAAAAGCTAAGAACTTTATCTGTTTACATAAAATTCAACAAATTTATATGAAAAATTGCAGTTTAATCGTTCGTTCTAATATTTGTATTATTTCATATCACTCATTTTTATATTACTTGAACGCGTAATCTTCCTTACTTCTAATGTAATATTCACAGAAACAGGTTTACTACATATTGTCACTGAGTGAAAAAAGTTATAAAACAGAGTCTTCAAAGTCAGTTTTACTTTCATATGGGTAAATTTGCCCCATTCACCTCCTGTGCTGTTTAACACTAAACACATTTTTAATTTCCTTGTTACTAATACAGTTAGAATTTGATAAAAGTGCGTTCACATCTTTCATGATAAATAAAGAACGTAATCTTGTTTTATTTCTTTTCTTTGTCAGAATCTGTTATTTCTTTTTTAATTGAGACCTTATTGTCGCATTTCTTATCTTTATCCGTTTCTGCGAATTCCTTTTTTATTGGAACTTTGTTATCACCCCATCTTGTGTCCGTTTTAAATTTAGTTTCAACCTCCGACCCATTAACCTCGCCAATTTTTTCATCTTGAATTTCTACAACTTCCACTTTTTTCGTATCAGATTGCATCATTTTTGCTGCTATATGATACATATTTTTTACTGCTGTAAGGTATGTATGACATTCAGACTGCACAGAAAAAACATCATATAAGTATATTTTTGAAATATTACATTGGAAGAATAAAAAAAAAAGAAGAAAACAATTTAAAAAGTGACACACTCACCGATACTTTTCTAAGCTTTTCATCCGTATTTCTTAATTTGTCTTTGTATATTTTTAAATCTTCAGAAAGGGCTTTGATATTGTTTGCCTGTTTTGTTGATTTATCATTTACTACGCACAACTCATGCTGTAATTCCATTAAACGTTCTTCCGTATCCAACCGAGCTTTTTCTGATCTTTGTAACTGGTTAACAAGTTTTTCAACATCTAACAAAGAACCTTTATACATAACAAAACCTTCTGATACAATTGATTCTTCAGACTGTTCCGTAAGCGCATCTTCCCTACGCGCTCTTTTTGATGATGGTCCGCTTCCAACGAACACTGGTAACAATTTTTTATTTCCTGAAGTACAAAAATAATAAAATATTAATACACTATGTATCAATTATTAGGATATGATAAAACTTAAAATGACATTTAAAATATACCAAGTGCTAATGAACGTAATATATCTTCATCGCTGTCTATCTTAGTAGAATCTGTTTTATCAGTTTCCTTTTCATCTTTCTTTTCCTCCCTTATATCATCTTCCCTCGACCTGTCTGTTAATTTACGATAATGCAAAGAATCCCTTGTTACAACCTTTTGTACTAACTTACGAACTTGAGCTCTTGATAAATTCAGTCCTAAAGTATAAATAAGTTCTTCTATATCTTTGTCAAATATATAACCACAATGAGTTTGATCGAAATAAACGAAAGATAGTAAGAGATAAGGATCATGTGTATACAATTTTATCTTCCTTTTCCTTCCATCTTTTTCCCTATCTCTTCTACCATCCTTAATCGAATCATCATCCTATAAAATATAATCGTTATATAAATTTTTATAGAAAACATAAGATACATACACATATTTAATAGTATGTTTAAAAATAATTACATCAGACTCATCTTCCTCATCATCATCATCGTCATCATTTTTTTCTTTTTCCCGATCCCTGTCATCTGTTTTACTTTTTGCATCTTTTTCATCTTTTTTATCTTTGCTTCCTTCTCTTCGTTTGTCATCCTTTCTCTCGTCTTTCCTATTACATCTCTTGTCATCATCTTTTCTCTTATCATCTTTTTTCTCGTCTCTTTTATCATCTTTTTTGTCCTTCTTCTTATCTTCGTCTTTTTCTTTTGGTTTTTCAGGCAGACTACATAATGCTCGATAAATTCGGAAACCAAAATCACGCATTAACATCTCGTTAAAAAGTTCTGCGAAAAGTGATACCTCAAAGGAATGCTCCTGAATAAAAAGAAGGTGATAAAGTATACATATTTATATTTGTTTATTTATATGACACTAGGTGTGCGATTTATATTTTGTGTATAACAAAAAAGAAATAATTACTTTTGTATCTTCTGGTCTATAATCTAAAAGAACGCTCAAAGACATGACAGTACAGTCAAATTTCCCACTTTTAGCCATTCTGGATGGATGGACAATAATATGAGATGATTCTGGTAGAGTATATCGTTTTTCAAGAGCAGCACGTTCACGTTCACAAAGTTTTCTCCTATCTTCATCGTGCTGCATATTAATGTTACATAAAATTAATTATTTATATTTTACTGTAATGTTTTGTAGACAAAACAAAATTACACATATATGTATAAAGATCTTACATCTTTAGTATCCTTAAATTTTTTATCCTCTTCTTCTTTCGGTGGAGGTGAGATATCTTTTTCGTTTTCGTCTATATCATCTTGCCGTCCCTCTTCTTTCGCTTGTTCTGACGTTATTGTTTTCATAAGTCTTGCAAGTAATTGAGATTTCAAACCTTTGCAATTTAAATTACGGGCTGCTAATTCTTGCCTTAGTTCATTTACCTGCATAAAACCAATGGCGTATAAATTCATGCTAAACGATAAAAATATTTATAATCAATTACATTGAAACTAACATTCATAGACTTTGGATCCAATTCAGAGTAATGAGTAGGGTCCTTCTTCTCTGGTACTGGATCATCCTGAAAAAAAGAATTCGTGCATTATGTCATAGAAGTAAAGAACAGAATAGAAAACTACAAAACAGAAGCAGCCCCTATATAACGAAACGAAACCACTCCCTCTTCATTCTTTCATCACTCTCTCACATTTTAATGATATACACGGTTCTCCATTCACGATGACCTTCAAGTATGACTCAAGTAACTGCTAGATTCTCATAGTGTCCTGGCTCTGGTGTCTGTGTGGTTGATAGGTTATGGATAATATCAATAATGTTGTATATAACGATTATCAAATGAAATTTTTGAATGATTTATCAATGATGGTGAAGGTTTCAGGAAAGGGAATGGCTCAGCTGTGCTCTTCTCCGAGCTAGGCTTGCTTGCTTCTCTTGTTAATGCAATGTGACTGCCAGTGGCTAAGGGAATACTTGCAATACATTACTCATTGATCTTTTTTTGTTATGTTAACTTTCTTTGCTTTACAATCTTTTGATAATCAAGATATCTTAAGATTTTATAGCAATTAGCTATTAAGTCAATTTTATATTAAGCACATTACATTATTTTACATAGATAATAAACCGTTCTCTCAATGGTACTAAAAATGTGATATAAGTATGATATGCATATAAATATCTATAAGTAATAAATTATTCGGTTTAAGATTTTATCAATGTCACAACATTATTCATACGTTACTGAGTCATTTTATAAAAATGATATATATTTATGGATTGAAATAATAAAAGTTGAAATATTGATACAGCAATTAACTACTTATATAGTATGACAGCATTCAATAAAAAAAGCCATTTAGGTGGTCTAAATTAACATTAAAAAGTTAAATGCTCAAGAAACGAACAGACACTTGACGATAGGATCAATGAGCAAGTACAGCCTATATTGAAAATCCAGTTTAGTAATGGGGAAAACAGTTGCACGATTATATAATGTAATAAAAAGGTAAAAGTAATATGGGATGATGTTGGCAGTGCCTTTTGATCAGCGACGGCAGCCTCATCAGTCTCATTGGCAGCATCCAAATCGTCGGGACTAGAGACAGCACGCAGCAATTTTCGCTCCAGTTGTTTCTTATAGCTGAGTTGCAGACCATCCCATTCCAATTTAGTGGGTACACAGCTCCAAACATCTGGGAGAAATAGTATGACGGTTTCAACGCGAGAGGGCACCACTCGCCCCGACTTGTGGGTAGTTTCTGCACGTCTGTAGTAGAGTTCCAGGAAACGGTACCTGTGCCGCAAGGAAAAACAATACCCAAACGTCAACTCAGGTTAATGCCGCTTAGCTTTGCCTTATATGCTAAGTGTTCGTTCGCTTGTTCGTAAAGCCCACGCACTGCATACAAAGCCACACACAGCGCACATTGTAGACCGTTTGATAAAGCACAACTGAATGGGTCACAACGATCATAGAACAATAGTGATGATCTTGTCTGCCACGACTGCTTGAATATCATCTGGGTGCTCGATACAGGATCCAGTGCAGCAATCTCCATCGGTCGGTCGTGTATAGAACAAATACATACCTCCTCTGTAGAGATTGAGCTACAACCTTAGTTATCAATTCAGAACTCGCATTAGAAGTTACTTTCTTTTACGGATGGTACACCTGCCGGATCTTTCTTAACACTATAACATTTTATCTCACGTCTTCAACATAATGAAATTATATGCCGTTATATCCAAAGAATGTGCGTATCATACATTTATACAACATGGAATGCTGGACGGAGCCGACGAGTCCAAAATTTTCAACCGATGAGAGTTTTTAATTTTTGTGATAATCTTTTCTTAAGTATCTTGACAATGTATCGGCGAATAATGGAACAATAATGGGCAGAAATACTAGATAGCATCACGTTGCTCTTTCGATGTAGTGCTTTAAATTCTATTTAAGATAGCAATAAAAGTAGAAAAGAGTATCAATATTTGGAGAACCGTACCACTGAGTGCAACTGGATAGATCTATCCCTGTGAGCGCTTTACAGGTCCTTACTGCTGTTCTAATCAATACCGATGGGTCCTTTTCAGGATTAGGACCATCCAAAGAAGGACTCCATGGTCCACCAATAGCCATTGTTTCATTTTTACCCCGTAAGCCTACTAAGAAATTTATTAAACGCGTAGGATGTACATAATCACGATCTGGATCTCTATCCTCGGACACACCACAACACCGTTTATAAATTTCTTCCATGGCAGGCATAGATATCAACATAACCTGCAAAATAATACGTATAAGTTAATAAAAAGTATTCGTTTCAAAAGTTATTTTACCAATAATTTTTACAACTATAATATAACAAACCTTTGCAGAGAAAAGATAATCAGCATCTGAAGGTTCTAGTACTGCTGAATTTTCGACATAAGGATCAACATCCTTGTGCATGACATGAAAAGAACATGGTTTATTAAGGGCAAATGGCATATGTGGCGGAAAAGCATCAACCCATCGGAAATTAGTAGAAAAAAAATCGCTAGGAATATACATATTTTGATAACGTCTTCTTATTTCAAGTACATCTGCTTCGGGTCTAAAATAATAAGTAATTAAGTCTTATTGTTTCAAGTATACTACAAGAATGTGGTACATAACAATATGATTTTTAGTAATATCACATAAAAAAAGTACTTACAAATCAAGTGCTATTTTTGGTATCTGTACCATGTATCGCGGCACAACTCTGGTACGTCGTCTTGGTCTTGGAGATTTACTTCTCCTAGTCCTCGACGGACTACGTTCCTCTTTCTTTTCACGTTCTCTAATTCTTTCTTCACGACGCCTTTTTCTTTCAATTTCTTCTTCCTCGTTTTTCCGTTCGCGTGGAGATCTTTCTCTTACTCTCCCAACTTTGTTTCGGTTACTAGCTGTATTAGCACTTGTTGCACTAGTTGTAAATCTATCAACAATTATATGTCTCTTCAAGAAAACTATTATACTACATACTTTGTTACAAAAAGTGTTCACATGACATACCTAAATTTTGTATGCAACCATGATCTGTTATTATTAAGATGTATGTAATCTAACCTAATATTAATTACCTATTATTAGCATTTTCAGCAGGTGGAGGTACAGCATTATATGTTCCTGAGGTTCGATTCTGTTGAGGTTGTGATTGTTGTTGTTGACGAGTGGCCTGATTATTTTGTTGTGTATTAGTGTTATTATTATTATTTCCCATAGGAAGTACTTGTATTCTAGTGGCACTCCATTTAAATGGCATGGATGGATTATATGATGCTTCCACCAATACTCGATCACCCACAACAGGATTAGATCCTTTAACACACGCACTGTAAGAGTTTAATATCATGTATTATAAATTTTAACTTACAAATATAATAAACACAGTCTCGTATACTATCATTACTTTGTTTGAAAGAATACATCTTCATCCACAAAACCAAAGTTGTCATATACTTGTGTAACTGAACCAGTAAAAACTCTTTGCTTGGTAGATGATGAAGGTACATTTTGTTGTACTTGCTGTGGAACACCAGCGACAGATGGTTGAAATGCATTTGTATTTAATGCTCTCGGTGGTGGATAAGAAACAGTAGCTACTTGTGGATATAATTGACCAGCTATACCCGATGGCAAATTAGATCCAAGTGTTGCCATTGAAGCCATTGTTATATTGGGCTATTTCATAAGATACACATTAACGTATATCAATAAAAATTATAATAGACATAGATTAATAAAGATAACCATGAGATATAATAAAAATTTAACATGTAATTAATAATAAGGAATTACATATTCTTATTATATTATTTATATACATATATTCTAAAGTAAGTTATTGTTCATACTAACCTGTTGTAGTCCTAAACTTTGTTGGTAAACTTGTTGAGTTTGTTGTTGATACTGAACCATAGGTTGTCCACCTATACTACCCATTGCTTGACCTAACATTTGTTGTTGAATATTTTGAATTCCTTGCCCTATGTATAGATAAAAATAAAATGCCCCAAACTTATATATTTAAATATTATTACACTTAATTATTTATGATATATCAATCATATTATACATGCGTGGCACAATTTATATCGTTAAATTAGTTTGTTTATTTGTAGTATATCCTACTAACATCTTACATTTTTGTACATAAGTATATATAATAAATTTCATATACACAAACACATAGTTAAATATAATAAATTTCCTTTTTCGAGATACAAATTAAACAATAATTATAAAAATATTTACAGTGCACAAATACACTATTTATATTTAAAGATCGATTGCTCCAGGTATGACATTCATATGATTATAAGTAAAATATATTTAAAAATAAAAGAGAAAATTCATTTGTTTCAAAAATAACTATTGCAAATTAAAGGATGCAACACTAAACATTCTGTTTCTTTCAACGCATTCCATGTTTCTTACTCAAAAATATGTATTATGAATTAGTTTTTAATAACTTGATATTGCATAAAATATTAGTAAGAAATATTTTATAAATTTATTGAGTTGTATAAGTTGTAACAGAAATTTGGCAACATTGTTGACTTGCACACGGATCGGCAATAAGATATATATTAATAATAAAACTACTTTACCTGCATTACGAACCCACGGTGGGTTTTTACCACCTCCAAATGGTGAAAGGTTACTCATTTCCTAAGGAATATGTGATATTAACAACACAAATTTAACGATATTTTGACTACACTTAATTAAGCGTCCTTCATTCGGGCGCCATCTTTTCACCTATAACTACTGAAATCAAATGTTATTCTATGTAGGGAGCAAAATTAAATTTTCAATCTTTCAAATGTTCTTAATGCAATTTTTATGCGATATAGATATTACTTCAAATATGCAGCACAATTAGTTTTCCTAAATTACTGTCTAAAAATAAATAATTAGAATTTAAATGATCGTAAAAAAATTTTTTAATTTTTAATTTGATTCTGTTATATACTGATTGTCAGACGCACAATAGAAGCATAGGAAGCATACTCGTTACATTCAGACTCGATGGAAACAGTTACCGTTTTATTATCGAAAGTTGGTATTTAATATTTTGATGTATTTGAATTTGTGTATTTTCGAGAAAAATAGTTTTAAATCTAAGGTAATAATCGATTGTTTAAATGTGATTTTATTGAATAATATATTAATAGAAAATTCAAGTGATATATTTTTACTCTATTATGGCGATAATGACATGAGAACGTCATGTCCGGCGGTAGATACACAATAAAATAGAACAGAATCATGATTGGTCCACAATCAAAAGATTATCAAGATCCAAGGCAATTCATGACATAACATCCTTTAGTTATGTTAAATGAGTCGTATAGGTGTAATTGCATGCTCTCTTTCCCATTACGAAGTTAAACAAGGTTCCCGGTAATAAGCTATAATTAAAAAGGCGATATCAACGAAAGAAAAGATAAAAATTTGATAACTAGATTGCACATTTTTATGCATTTATAGAAAATAATGCTATAAAGAAATATTTAACAATTTTCTATCGAGATTCTACTTTTTTAATTCTCGAAGATATGAATTTGCATAAAAACCCGCAGTCTATTGATGAGAATATACATATAAATATAAGTAGTTAACATGGACTATTAATATTTTAAATAAAATTAAGCGTACAGCTTGCAATATTTTTCAATAACGTAAAAACGAATAAATTCTATATGCAAACATATAAACATTCAATTTAAATCATGGATATTTTTAATAATTTATAAATTACAAAATATGCTTAATTATTGGAAGATATGTATTATACGCATTATACGCCAATAACAAAAATAACAATAGTACACATTATTTTTGCCACTCACGTTAAGAAACTTTAAGGCGCAATCACATAAAGATATGTAATTTAAAATCACATGAATTTGTAAAGTACGTAGAAGAATGCAACGTAACGAATATTTCAAACACGAAATTATAATCACAAAAATGAATTTTATAAATATAATTATCGTTTTGTGTAAATTTTACATTTTCATGTAGAATTTTATTTTAATTAAGTTTTTCGTTTCTATAAGTTTCAACACGAATATTACGTGTTCCTTTTATTATATAACAAAGCATATTATTGGTTGCTTCACATTTATAAACATGATCAACATTTTCTGTAAATTTTACATTTTCATTTATACTTTTATTTTAATAATAATAATAATTATTATTATTTTTTTGATTTCATAAGTTTTAATAGAATATTTATATATTCTTTTATATAAAATAATAACTTTTTCGTTACATGATCAAAAACATAACATGCTATTGGTCATTTCACGTGGTCATGGAAGATGTCGTATCTTATTGGCTAACTTTAGGGAGCATGCTCGTCGTTCAATAATTATCGATATTAAACGGAAAACCGCCGTTTTATTACATAATAATTTCTTGAAATCGTAACTGATTGCCTTTGGAAAATAATAGAAACTATATTGTTCGGTAGAAGCGAAAGATCGAGCCGTTTGAAATTGATTTTTCAGGTAACAAAGTTTGAACATGGCGTTGAGATCGATCTGCCGGCTGTCAATTGATTCGACCTTCAGCCATTTGAGCCATTTGGGAGCCACCGCCCGGCCGAGACGATCGTCTTTCGCATTGCTCGCACGAAGTTTCGCCACTGTTGCAGAAAATATGAGTCTGCCGCGTGTTTTCTTTGACATGAACGCGGATAATAAACCCGTGGGTCGCATCGTAATGGAGGTGAGTGAAAATTGTGCACGATTAATATGGTTTTCACTTCTTAAACGTGTTGTCGTCGGAATCCCGGCATGATTGGCCATCTTGGATTTTCTTGAAAGCCGGTTATGTGAGATGATTTTCGATTGGAATTTCCTTCAGAATCGTTATCACGCATATTTTTATTGTTTAAAACTGTTATTTTGTATCAATAAAATGTTATCTTCATTTGCTTGATGTAGCAAAGTATAATTTGGATAGATGTAACGTGTATTGCGTTACTCGTTTTTTTGATCTGCAGTGAATCGTAAAATTTTCCATTCACCGATTGCTGCTGACACGTTTGATTACGTATTCCGTACAGGTGAAACTTGGATGCGCAACTAGGAAATATGTTTTTAGGAATTATTTTGAGAGTTCCAAGTGTTGTATAAGATTAAAATATTACGGTTACATCTTTTTTTTGTAATTTATTGAGGAGGTGGAAAAAAAAGCAAAAAGAGATGTGAACAAATTACGAATACGTCATAGATACAGTGGAAGTGGTAATACAATTTCATTTGCATTTAAGTCTGAACGTTTCTTATTATATTATACTGTAATGCGTTTCTTACTATGCTATAAATTTAGTTATTGATGCTACACATATATGTTGTTATATAAATAGATTAATTTTTCACTTCAATAAATAAATCAAATCTATACATTATACCTTAACCGTTTGAGTCCCAAGCAGCGCGATCACGCTGTTTAGATTTTGTGTCAAAAAGTCCCAATACATTTCAACGATACGGACGACTGACGATATTTTGTGTTTCATTGCTATCTTCTCAATAATTTTTATTGAACAAAACTTGAAATATTTATAAACTAATAGTACGCATATATAAAAATATATATGTATTTCATAAAATAACAAATATGATGAGCGCTATTGCGCCGCTTGTTTCTATTCGCAATCGATTAAGACAAGCGCTATCGCGCTGTTCGTGATTTTTCGATCCTGTTTTTTCAAAGACCCCTGGGACTCAAACGTTTAAAAGAATGACTTGTAGATTATGGCATCGTTGTATTATATCCTATATTAATTTTTATTAACAATTTACTTTTGATGATCATAATTAACTAAGTTTTCTTTAAATTTTAAAAGTAGTGATTTATATAAGTGCAAATGTTATTGTGCATATATAAAGCATAATTACATTTTTATTTCCATTTTTTAAAAGAACTGTATTCAATTTTCAGTTGAGAAGTGATATTGTCCCCAAAACAGCAGAGAATTTTAGAGTTCTTTGTACTGGTGAGAGGGGCTTTGGTTATAAAGGAAGCAGTTTCCATAGAGTGATTCCGAACTTCATGTGCCAAGGAGGTGATTTCACCAACCACAATGGCACTGGTGGAAGGTCCATCTATGGGGCAAGATTTGATGATGAGAACTTTCAATTGAAACATACCGAACCTGGTATTCTTTCCATGGCAAATGCAGGTCCAAATACAAATGGTAGTCAGTTCTTCATCACCAGTGCCAAAACAAGCTGGCTTGATGGCAAACACGTTGTATTTGGAAAAGTTATCGAAGGAATGGATGTTGTTAGAAAAGTATGTAATATAATCATATTTTTCATCTTTTATTTTATTGAATTTAATATATATATATCATAGCAGGGAAAGAATATTTGTTTTTCTTATTTCTTTTAATATTTCCTTTAATAAATATTTATTTTGCTTTTCTATATTATAACTTAATAAAAAGTAAATTAATGCTTTCATTGCTTCTATCTTGCAGTTTTTAATTTAAAAAGAGGTTGATACTTTAATGTAGCATGTATTACCTATTTTTTTTATAAGGAAGAATATAATATGTGTTCTTTTTTTTCAGTTGGAAAGTATGGGATCTCAAAGTGGAAAGACTTCCAAAAAAATTGTAGTAGCTGACAGTGGAGAACTGTAGATTGTTCGACTAGATACTCTAATGACTGCATTTTTATTTAGCTGTTGCATACAACTGTTGCTATCTTTATTATATGACTCATTCATTCTAATCATCACCATTTTTCCTTAATATTATGGACTTAGTTTCCATATTTAAAAAAGTGTATATTTACCTTCATTTGGTATTAACAAATCAAGTGCATTGTATTATTTTTTTTATTACAATTAATTGAAATTGGAATATACAATGAAATAGAATCTAATGAGATAATTTCTTGTTCTGTCTTTTTTTTTAATTATAAAAAACTGTTCAATTTCTTGTTTATTATTACCTGCAATAAGCAACATACTTCTCCTATATTAAAGTGGAATGTAAAACATGAAAAAGATTTAGATCCACATTCTTCCATGGAATATTGATCCTTTAGTGGTATTAAATGGTATATCACAGTAAAACGTACATATATGAACTGTACATCTTATAAAACTTTCCTGTGTGTACTATTCATATTTTAGTATCTAATAAGAATAAAATTCGTAAGCATTTACTTACATTTCTAAGGTCCATAAGTAATTAGTGAGTGTTACATGATTACTGTATAATGCATTTATCTGTGACGTTACGGTATTTTAACTTTCCTATTGTGCTTTTATACTTAGAACCACCAAAATAATGCTCGTTATCTAGGGCATTATTCGTTTTGATATGTATACACCATCCCATTTCTAAGCACAGATTGGTAATAGAGGTTTAATTACCATAAGATAATGCCTTTAGATAATTCCATCTTCTTCTAATGTAACACTAAAGTTGAAAGATGTAGTTGCAACGGTCACAGTAATTGGGATTTCTATAAAATAAAATTGTTTTCAGAAGTAATTGTTGTACATTTACTATCACAAAGTATGAATTCCTATATTTCGGCGGATCCGTTTCACTAAATTTTATAATTTGTTTCTGCAATGTAAAATTTCTTTTGATATTAGTGAATTTATATTCTAATATAAACAAAAAACATTTGGAAATAAAATTACAATTTGCAATTATTTCTAGTTTTACTATTAACATCCTTATTGAATTATTGAACAATTAATGAAACCAAAACAAAAGTTGTAAGAATTTCTATTTATTTTTGAATTTTTTAAATATTTTTACTTTTCATGATATCCAGCTTTTTCATTCGTTCAATTATAGTAAAATTAATTTGATAATAAGAAAGCGACAAAGTAAAAAATTGGATAGAAAATAAACCTTAAGCATTATGTCAAAGTGATAAAAATAAATTTTCAAAATAGTTTTTATAATAACCTATGGTCACATAGATCATTTTCTTAGACGTTAAGTGGTGGATTAAAAATGTATGATGTATTGCAACTTGGCTTATATTTTTTTATATCTATAACTAACGTAAGCGTTTAAAAATAGAAGGGTACGTAAATAAATCCTGTAGTATGGATCCTTCCACGTCTAGTAATAAAAGAAGGAAGGAAAAGAATAAAAAAATGTATAAAAGAAATACCGTATGGCATATAATTACTAAACATTGCTAAAATTATTTTGTTGCAACTAAATTTTAACGATATTTTCTTTATCTTATGTCACTATAATATAGAAAAATTATATTTCTATTTTCATGAAAATTGGAAAACTAATATTATTTAAAATTATTGGAAACTTATTTATAATTAGGATACGTTTTTAATTTTGTCTTTGGGAATGAAATTGATTGAAATGATTTACGTAATATTACTGACCTGTTGACTATAAATAATTATAATTGTTTGTTTAGTTAGTATTAGTATCGAAGGAACTAAAAATTTATTATTAATTAATATATTGTAAGAAAATTTGTTTAGAAGATGAAATATTTTGTCTGTGAACGATAGAAACTAAGTGTAAGAATTTTACTTTTTTTTATACGATAAAATTTGCATCTCCATTGTTTGCGGTATTCATTAAATGTAATTGCATATTAGAATCTTAGAAGGAAAATTATATTTCTAACGTATACTTCTGTATGGAATCTTGTTGAAACAGTGATAAAATTATTTATATTATGTGTCGTAATAGATTAGATTGTTAATAAAATTATATAAATGAGTGATAAGCGTAGATAAGCGTGACTCAAAATCATAAATAGGAAACATGTTTCCACTATATTATTTGTTTTATTATAGATGTATAACATTTCTGACTTGCTTCTATTCATTATTTATTTACAGCTTATCTATATCAATGTGTCGCAAACACATTATAATGTCAATTCCAATTCCTCATACTTTTGGTCGTAATATCTATGTGATAGATAAGTTTTTACGTGATGAAAGTTAATCAGAAAATCATCACAGTTACAAAATAATTTCCTTTTAATAAGATATATGTCTATATCTATAAAGGTATTGTTTGAAGAGTAATACATACGATAAGGAAGAAGAATACTTTATCTCGTCTAAGATCAAGCTTACTATGTTTTGTAAATTTAAAAATCGAGAATAAATTAGGAGTATAATGATACAATTTTTAGATTCTTTTCAGTGCTTTATTACTTAAAACAATTAAACGATTTTTTACATCCATTCTGCCAAATCCCTTTTTCGACATTTTTTGACATTCCAGGAGAATTTAAATTCAAAGCGAAAATGATTGTTATTTTATTATATCATATATCGAAAGTACGATACACAAGAGAAAAAGGTATAATTTATTTCATTAATTTAACAAATTCATGTTGTCCTGGGATACAAGCATATTTTCCATTGTTTCTATTTATATTCACATTAAAATGGTACATATTTGTAATTTTCTGATAAACTAAATCGATACCCACATGAAAGTAGAAGTAGTCATTGAGATTGTGGCACTTTAAATTTCAAATTTAACTCTTCAATACGTTGAATGTTACGGTGTTCGTCGGTGACCACGTCTTTCGACTAAATTTTTTAGAATGATAAAAAATAGGATAAATGTCATGGTCTAAAAAATGGTCGGCAATGTGAATGATTTTGATAACAGTGTCAGAGAAAAGGCACGCAAACACAATAGAATATTTTGCAAGGATGAAATGTCTTGGTATGGTACGCTTTAATCTACCTATCCAGGACAAAATATGTATAAACATCGCGTGGCATTCATAAAAGAAAAAAAAAAATAAAAACAGATTCTCCTGATTTTTTTTTTATTACATTTTCATAAAATCTTCTAAATGTTCAATCCTCATAGAATGAAAGGGAGAGCATACGTTTGAATCTCCGCAGATTTCATTAATTCTGTGAAAGGTGAAACCATAAATACAATATGAGTATTATATCAACGTTATTTCATACAGGTAACAACATATTATTATGTACGTAACAGTTATATTTAATGAAACATTTACATATCCAGTAAATCCATGTTCTCTGCTAAACGTTCGTTTATTAATAAAACTGCCATAATCGTCCACGCATTGTTCGCTTCCTTAATTATTTTTCAAAGTATAACGATGATCAATGATGTAACAGAAATGTCACGTACATCCCAACAATCTTACATGAGATTTCAGCTATGTTTTTACTATACAAATTAAGTCATTATTAAAAGTATATATATATACATATATATATATACATGTCCATTTTTATACACACAATTATACATATTTATATATGTATACGTATATATATATATTTATATAATATATTACAATCATTTAATAAACCTTCATTTTCATTTAATATTTTCATTTAATAATTTAATAAACCTTCGACCCGCAAAGGCAAATAAATACACGCATAACATTTTTCTTCAGCGGCATTCTTCTAGGATTGTGTTTGTTGAAAGAAGGATAGCGTTAAGCGTTGGAATAAAGAATGACGAATCGTTATTCTTTAATCATCGTACCTAGATATATATTTATCGAGTTACTTGTATTTTAATCGAAGTCTAATATCCTCCATCTGTAGGTGTAAATATTACTGCCGTTGTTAATGTTATTTAAGTTTTACTACTGGAAAGGAGATTTAAGTTTGAAGGCAGGCAAGTCTACTGTTCTTAAAGCTGACATTTAGACGTCTAAGATTTTTTGTGTCTTTATTGACAAAAATACATTTGACTTTGCATATCTAAAGTAAAGGATCTGCGTTGTCTAAAATAAATAGATCATCTTTCTTTAGAAAATTCATTGTGGTGAAATTAGAATATGAGATAAAAGAAATACTATGCATATGACTTGATTGAAATTTTGAAAGTGTATAGACCCTGTTTTAGAAATATGAGTATTAATTCGACAGACTATAAATTTATATTACATAATTAACTGTTTTCTACTTTTGTTGTACTTTTCTTCTACTTCCTTGACATTTTACTGAAAATGCTGGAAATTTTAAATCAGTAATTAATAAAGTGAATTCGTAAAATAACTTTTAAACGTATTGCTATCTAAAGTACAAATTCTTACATTTTTGTAATATATTCTTATAGTTATTGTATGTAATGTGCTTGAATCTTTACGTGTATGGTTAAAATATTTTGTCCGCATTTTATTCAGTCATTTAAAATATCAAAGCAAACTTATTTCAAGTTAAAAATAATCCTTATTCCTATAAGTAATATTCATTACAAGAACTAATTTTACATATATAATCGTAACAAAAAAGAAACATTAAACAGACACCTACAGTTATTGATATCTTTTGTATGTTCATTTACAAGGAAATAGTACTTAATGTAAAAGCGACTGGATTTCATATTTTTAACTACTGTGTACATGTATTAAATCTTATTGTCCTTCTTAAAAATTAAATAAATACTCATAATCCTAAAACATTCTTTCTATGTTGTACTAGATATACATACAATTAAAATGTGTAATAATGTGAATGATAAGCTAGTTCAAATAATTATCTTGCTTAAACGTAAGTTAATTGAAATTAGATGAATGTTATACACGCACCGTGTATTATGAATTATTGATTGATTGACGCTCATATTTAATTATTAATGAGAGAATTGGAAAAATCAAATTGAATGTAATTTGTCCTTCTTATATTTATTAAAATGAGTTCTGGGACTTGAAGCACTCGAGATTAGAAATTTTGATTAATGTTTCACATTATGACTGGACGTTTGTTGTAATATCTTTTGTACGGGATACACTATACATACACAAGATCAAAATGGAATTTCGAAACGATCGTATCGTTCAACAACAATCTTTTTTATCTTTGATCCTCTTCATAAAAACGCAATTCTCCTTTACGGAACATCATATAACATTTATTGTACGATATATCGTTCAATTATATTTCGAAATTTTCAGCTTCGAATCTTTGTTTAATTATACTGTGGAATTAAATATCATGCGTTATTTAAATATAGAGATTGACTAAACTTTTGTCCACATTTATTTGCTGAAAGCTGTATCCACTGAGATGTTTAAATCTGCGAAATTTCATGGACTTTTATATTTAATTTTTCACCATGAATCCCGCTTTGCGATACAATATATATTAGGTTTACAATCTCTTAAGTTTGCAGTACCAATGCTGATTTTATCTGAAACTATCTGTTTGCAAATGATGGTGATATCTTTCTTCGTTGGAATTACCCTTCACTTACGAATTAACAATTATTAACATTGAACAGTATTGTTAATTTTCAATAAAAATAGGATCGATAACTAAACGTTAGTTAAAGAAACATTCTATTACGGATATAACAAATCATATTGAATTTTGTTTAGAAATCAATAATAAAAATGGGTGCCTTTTTGTGAAAATAATTTATAATATTTCACTCAACTTATTCATATAAGAGATATTAGTTTGTTTAAATACCCTGTTGCAGCCTTTTATTCATTTTCAACCCAATTTTTTCACAACATTAAACAATATTTCAAGCCTGAAGAAAAATATGAAAAACTTCTTATTAGCATGATTTCTCTATTTCATGTTAAACATCTTCTTAAAATATTATAAATCCTTCTTGTTTACTAAAACCAGAGCGTAACTGAAATATACGAGGATCGCAACAGGATTAATCGTAATACATGATTAAATACAAGCAATATGTAAGCTATATTTTTACTTTTTACTTCAGAAATAAATATTTCACGAGCATCGTCTTTAGCTTAAGGAAAATAAACTCGTGAAATTTAATTTAAAAACGTCGTAAAACATGGAAATGTTGCAGGATAACAAATCAGAAGAGATATATTAAATAAATCACAGCTCAGGTATCTATAACATGTGATTCTCTTAACAGATCTGTTTCATTCATCAAGCAACTGCAATATCTCCGTAAAATCAGAAGCGGTTTCACGAATTATACGCATTCGTAAACATGATAGATAAGAGTTAGTATCGCGGCGTTTTAGAGTATCTATGAGTGTAATATGGAAAGTAAAAAGATGTACAATAAAAATAGTTCGCTTTCCAAACTATCGCTAACATTGTAACGAATTATTATACATACAGCGGCTCACGAAATTACTCGGACGCTTACAGAAACTTTCCATGAATATTTTGTTGAAACTTTTCATGAATCTGAAAATGCATTAGGTTGTCTCAAAAGTTTCTTTCGTTTTGTTCTATTATTATAAAATGGATTATACATAATTCGATAAAATAATATAAAACAAAAAGTGTCGAGCATCTATTATTTCCTTATAAAACGAAAGAAACTTTTGAGATAACGTAAATAGAAATTATAAGATGCTTATTGATCACCATCGGTATTTGGACAGTTAATTATGTATTGTATAAATAAGTCACAATATTTTTAGTAGGACCATTTTTACCCCTAATCAATCATATGTTTAATATTAGTCTTTACACTGTATATTATTTTTTTGCTGCGTGTACGTTTGCAATAAGCATCTTCTAACTTCCATATATACATTTTCAAATTGGTTTCAATTTTTACCAGTGTAATCATGATAGACATGTCACATTACAGCGAAGTGAGAAAAAGACTGACGTACATAATATATATTCGTAAAAATCTTCTATCATATAACGAGTGTTCGAATATTTTCGTCAACTACTGTATACACATTTCATGGATATTTGTGTGAGATTAAAATCAACAGAAATGGTAAAGGAATATCGTAGGGGTATAGCAATAAGAAAGTACAAGGAAAGTATAGCTCGTTAATTTGAGTTAAACGAGATTGTCAGTCATCTATTAGGTCGCGTTAATCTCTGAATAAATCCTTAAATGAAGAAGCGTTAATTAAACGAGAGAGACTCGCATTTGTGCTTCCATACTACTTGACGAATAGGTCCTTCAGGGAAGAACAGATAGACGGTTCGCAGGATTCCGTTTGCTCTTGGTCCTTGGCACTTGAAAACCAACTTGCCACTTTGCCTGACCTTGGTTTGTTCGGAGATACCGAGGGCTTTCCGCTCGATCCGGATGCCTCCGTATCGTTTCCCCTTTGTGCCGTTAAAATCTTCTCAATTGCGCTACCCAATACCTACGAACAAAATTGTTCTTACAAATTTATGAACATTATGTGTTTACGTATTTGAATGAAAATTTTTATGAAACGAAATTTCGCATTAAGCGAAAAGATGGTAAAAGATTGCGAAGAAAATGGTAGCTTAATCCGTGGAGGATGGAGCAGTAAAATAACGCACAGTACTTGAACGATATTAAAATACGTAATAGTACGTAAATACGATAACTTACATATTCTTTAGCCAAGATGAAAATGTATATGTAAATTTATTTAACAGAAGTATATCATATAAATCAGAAATAGAAACTATTTTCATGCTTAAAGAATAAAGGTCACAATGTTAGAAATATTTAAATTTTTTACAATCATCATAAAATTGCAGAATCTTGACGCAGGAAGGAATAGTCAACAAAAAAGAAAATATATGGAACAAATTCTTGTACTTCTCTCTCACCGCGTAAGAAAGAGAAACTAAAAGTTTCACTTCAGAGAATGGACTTTATTCTAAAAACAAATAAAATCAAATAACATGTATTTAAGTATTTAACTGTTATTTAATATTCCTAATTATTAATATAGATGAGAAATGGAAAAGATAGTTTACAATCATTACGTACAATATCGCAGAGCCACCATCAAAGATCAATAATATTAAAATAAAATTCATAGCGGATGAAAAAAGAGGTTAAGTTGGGGTTAGACCAAAAAGTGGCCATTTTTGTACCTCCTTGCGAACGAAAAATTCTTGCGGGACGTCTAAGAGCATCTATCAAGAAACAAAGAATTATTAGCATTTATCCGAAATGTGACATGGACATTGACATGAGTACAGAGATGAAAAATTAGGCAAAGGTCAAACTTAGTCACGCGCTACACTTGATCTTCATTTTCTTTAAATTTTGATCCAGTTGATAAATCAATAATTAAATCAAGCGAACGAAGTTTGAAATCAAGCGAATCTGAAGTACCATCAGACTGTTGCTACGTGAGAACAATAGCCAACAACGATCTTGTACTTCGTATTTGCTCGATTCCAAACTCTAATCGATTTACCAGCAGAATTTACCAGCAAAATAATTATTCAGAGATTCTGTCGGTAAATCAATCGAAGTTTAAAATCGAACAAATCCGAATTACTGCGAGATCGTTGATGGCTATTGTTCTCACGTAGCAACAAACTGATGGTACTTCAGATTCGTTCGATTTCAAACTACAATTGATTTATCAACAGAGTTGTCGAAGAATTATTTTGTCGATATCGGTGTAGAACAATAGCCAACAACGATCTCGCTGTACTTCACATTTGCTTGATTGCAAACTTCGATACATTTACCAGCAGATCATCTGAAGAATTATTTCATACATGGATCATCTAGAAAAAAACGAAGAGGAATAAAAAGAACAAGAAGATGGAATTGTAATACATTTTTTGTTCCTTGTTGAGAGACGTTCTTAAACATTTTGCAGGAATTTTCCCTTCGCAAGAAGATCTAAAAATGGCCACTTTTGACACTCTCTTTTCATCCCATATGAATTTATTTTTAATATTACCGATTGATAATAATGTCACTGCGATATTGGCCGCAATGATTGCAAATTATCTTCTCCACGTTTCACCTATATCGATAACAAAGAATATCAAACAACAATTACTTAATTACACGTTGTTGACTTTATTAATTTCTACGATAAAGTGCATTCTCTGGAAGAGATTTGACGATTTACGATTTTCTTTTTCATTCCTCCTTTCACCTACGATGGCCCTGAAGCAAGAAACGATATCGTAACGAGAAATACAGCTGACCTGAGCGTCCACTTTGGTTCCACTAGTGTCGTCCCATACGACTTTGTGTCTAACGTCGCTGTTAGGTGACGTTTTGCCCAACGTTTCCTTCACCGCCTTCACTACCTTCGACTTATCGAATTTAAGGCTTAAGCTGGCCGTTATTAAATCTTCCGGCTTCTGTTTCTTCGACATCGGTTGGTGTCTCTTCGTGAACCAATTCGACGGTGCCATAATGGTCGAAGCAGCAGCTTTCGAGGATCCGCTAAGCTTACCCTTAGCTCCGTGCAATATCGACACGTCGAAGCTGTTGGAACGGAAACTCTTCAATCGACTTCGTTTCTGTTCGGCCGTTTTTCCGGACCAGCTTGATTTGCTATCGTCCCGCGAACTCGACGCTTCCTCGCCGCATCGGTTGATTTCCGTCGCGGAAGACGCTAACGAGCTTAGGATCGATATCAGATCCGTATTGGAGCAGACGATGCCCGCAGCACCGGAAACCGATGCACTCACGGCTCTTGGCAGTTCCGAGACGCGCCTTCGAAGAGAAGACGTCGGCGAAACCGACGGAGCAGGCATTTCAGAGAATCGTCGTTTCGGATATTGAGTGTAACGTTGAGCGGAGCTGTTACCTTCCAGCGGCTGTATCTCGCACACTTGCTCCGTCGACGTCTTGTACATCTTTAAGCGCACCTGGCAAACGGATTGCTTTTATTCGAAAGACAGTTTCTTTTTTATCATAATTCATGCGTTATGATACATGTTTCGATGATCGAGCCGTTAAGCGTGACAAAGCGATGGAATTATTTCGCACAGAAATTCCAATTCTAAAATTATGTTAGGGATTCTAGGACGTCATAACATCTTGGAACGGAAAGTTATCGATGTGTCGATGAAAGTTAAGCGAGCTTTATCGAAGCACACGTTCGAGTCTTTGAGCGATTACTAGGATAACGCTAGGATAATGTTCTTTTCTATGACCTGAAAAGTTGAACGACTATAAAAGTTCCTTTGTAGAGCATTTCAAAGCGGAAGAAGAGGCAGATTATTTAATACATAATATCTTCCTTTATAATATATCTAATATCCTAATAATTAGATGATCGTAATATAAATGTATGGAATTAGAAATTATTTGTTTATTTAGAGATCTGTTTGATGCAAGATCTAAAATCAATCAAATCGGATTGTACGGTCGTATTTGTCTCTGTTAATCCTTTGACGTCGATACCAACGATGTATATAGCGAATGACGATTATCAGCCAAGATTATGAGCGCGTGGGGAAGAACCGAACCGAACGTTTGTCGTTTCAATAATGACGATCCATAAAAATCTGAATTCTAATAAAGAAACGCGTGATAATACAGCACGTATTCCTTTGTATGTTCTCAATGAATATGCAAAAGTTTGCTCGTAACAGAGTTGAAAAATGCCTGTAGCGTTCCACAAGTTTGAGCAACGTTTGTGTCGCGCGAAAGTTGAACAATATCCGAACCGCTTGAACGTTAACAAGTATCTTTTTCTGTGTTCTCCTAGTAATGTTCGAGGTGTGAATGCCGCGAGTGTCACGACCAGCCTTTCACGTGCTCTTGGCGTGCCTTCTTCTGGCAAGGATGAGACGCTACTTGAACTAAAACGAGATGTTAGAGTTTTCCGAGAAGATCACGATATCTCTGCGGGTGAGGAAGTTCGGCAACTTGTACCGCTGTAATACAATTCCAAATTACCCTGCGGAGATACCGAGTTTACGACACGTTCCTGGCGATTGAGCGCGGAATAAAGCAAAATTCTAAAGAGTATGCTCTATGTTATTGCTTAATATCTTATGATTCCAATTGAAAAATAAGCTTCTTCGCGACCATGCTATTAAGCTTCACCGATGAAGACGTGCTTCCTTAGCGAGGCTTCTGACGAACAAAGAATGAAAACCATAGCGGTTCGATTCGTCCGTAATTTTAACTGTTAATTTTCGCCTAATTATTAACTGTTCTAACTCCATCTAAAAAAGAAGAAAAAAAAGTAATTGATGAATCCACGTATGCGTACATTGTTATAAAGAACGATATGATGTAAATAATTATAAGTTACAAAGAATAAAATAATAAATAATACGATGAAAATTGTATACCTGGAAAGCAACGAATATTCGGTTCTTTCAAATCCTAACTTCGCACGATCTTCATCAACTTTAAACTCGGTTTTTCTCGGTCTGCAAACTAGCGGAGATAGAGCGGCTAAAATAAAGGAAAAATCCTCACCTTTCTCGCTTTCATCTCTGCGATATCGTCCATAATGTCCAACTGAAGATTGTGCGTGCTTCCACTGTTGCTCGGTGGTCCGGATATTCTGGACTCCGAGTCTCGACGACTCGGCAATATTCTGGTCGCGCCTCCAAGAGGAAAAGCGGCGATTGATTCGCGACGATTACGGCCAAACAGAGTCGGTGGCACTCTGGCAATCGTAACAACCGAATGTCTTCGGCCACCTGGCTGAGGAGCTGGTGCTTGAGAGAGGGTGGACAGGAAAGCAGCTTCCCTCGGTGATGGTCCTGATCCTTCTCCGCCACGCTCGCTCAATCGTCTCACCTGTTGAAAAAGACGTCAAGATAGTTTCGACACGCGAGCCTCGCGGAAGTCAAATTGATCAACTTCATCTTTGGACAATCTCATAATTTCACAATTTCATCGTCCAAGTACACGATTGATTCTCACAAAATTTCTAATTCCTTAGAGCTTAACGCCACGCTCATCTTTCCACTTTTATCTCATATCGTCTCACCACTTGCGAAACTTGTAAAGTAAATACCTTTCTCTATATTTCAATTTTGGAGTTGGTCAATGTGATTTATGATTGGCTCGATTGACTATGCGAGTCTTGGATGAAGATGACAACCTAACTATTCAGATTAGTCACGTTGCTTCGATCAAACGATTTGAATTCAAGTAACTCGAAAATATTTGGTCAATGTGAACCTATTATTCTACCAATGTGAACTTGTAATTTTGCTTGAAATATCCTTCCTAGTTTTTATGACGATTCAGACTGGTCAAGTTACCTGAATCAAGCAACTATTTTCAAGTAATTTGAAACTATTTTGTTAACGCGTACAGTTGCTTGAATCGAGCAACTATTTTCAAGTAACTCGGAAATATTTGGTCAATGTGAACCTATTATTCTACCTATGTGAACTTGTAATTTTACTTGAAATATCCTTCCTAGTTTTTATGACGATTCAGACTGGTCAAGTTACCTGAATCAAGCAACTATTTTCAAGTAACTTGAAACTATTTTGTTAACGCGTACAGTTGCTTGAATCGAGCAACTATTTTCAAGTAACTTGGAACCATTTTGTCAATGTGAACCTATTATTCTACCAATGTGAACCTGTAATTTTGCTTGAAATATCCTTCCTAGTTTTTATGACGATTCAGACTGGTCAAGTTACCTGAATCAAGCAACTATTTTCAAGTAACTTGAAACTATTTTGTTAACGCGTACAGTTGCTTGAATCGAGCAACTATTTTCGAGTAACTTGAAACTATTTTATTAACGCGTACAGTTGCTTGAATCGAGCAACTATTTTCGAGTAACTTGAAACTGTTTCGTTAACGCGTACAGTTGCTTGAATCGAGCAACTATTTTCGAGTAACTGGAAACTATTTTGTCAACGTGAAACTGTATGGACACTAGTTAATTCCTATACACATGTATAATGTATAATGTATAATGTATAAACGGAGCTATTTTTCAGATCAGAAGGTACGATCAATCTTATTCTTTAAATATATTATGCAAACGTTGGACTACGTTATGCTTTGTTAACCTAACAGGATACACTAAAAATACATTATGAAGAAAGGGGATGTGGCCCGTAAGTAAGTATGTTCTTCTCGATATGATCATCAGACAGTACCTGTGATGCGGTTATCCCGGAAGTACATTGCGGAGTCGGTAGAGAGTGCTTTCTTGCTTCTCTCCAGGGAGACAATAGATAAGGATTTAAGGATGGCGAATCGGGATCCATGCAACGCGGAGGCGACTCGTTCCTTCGCCATTCCGCTTCCTCTTCTCCCAATGTGCTTTCCTCTACGATGATCTGAGGCTCGCCACAGCTTGCGGCATTCACATTCGAGCTGTACGATTGTCTTCTCATTTTGCTTTACGAAACTCTCACCTGAAGATAAATAAAACGTTTCTCCATTGAAACCGTATCGTAGTGGGGAACAATCGAACAGCATAAAAGAATGAATAAAAATATGTCACATTTTTGTTAAAACAAATCTGATAGATTCAAAGATATAAGACCTTTGAAAATATCGTATGGAATTTAATACTAATTTAGTGTGGAATTAAAAAATTACTATACTATTTTATTTCTCCTATATGTATATGTCGGAGATGAAAAAATATCGGGGCCTCACCTTTCGGAATTTTTGGGAAAATCCCCAATACTTTAGTCTAGACTTTTTACTATAGCTGTATTTAAATAATAAAACTTAGAAGTAGTTGTTTACGATTTAATCCGATTATGTTTGCCCGGGATTTATGACAGTAGGCTTGGACTCAAAGTGATAAATCTAGCCGCTAAACGTAGCCACGGTCACGGGATGGACGTTTTTACCTAAAAGAGCTATGATGTAGTTGTATAACTCTCCTTAAAAATATAGTTGACCCAAGGGGTACAGAGAGATACAACGAAAAATACATGAGTTCAGTTGCACTTGGACTTTTGACAAGTAAGTAAACGCATTTGTTATCCTGTTGACCGTGTATTCGTTATTGAACCTAAGATTATTGTCATTAGCATCTCGAGTATCTAATCGCCACGATTAATCGTCAAATTCTGTAATGGTGATATAATCATCTTGTGAATTTATTACTGTATTCATTTAGTGAATAAGTAATCATTCTTATCCTAATATAAGTCTTTAGCGAGCACTTATTATTGTGTATAGTGAAATTGTTTATTGCTAGTGAACTTTATTCCGTAATAATCGTATTTGTACCATTAACTATCACCTGCATTGTATAACAAAAATGGCTAATCCAAATGAAGGTTCGTCAAACGCTAACTCGACATATATTTCTTTCTGCTTAACAGATTCTCCGTTTATTGTCACATTAGAATGCCAGATTCTTTTGGCGTACGAAGGCTTCGTAAATATCAGAAAGAATATGATGTGGAAAAATGTTGTTTTATTTTTAACGTTCTACGCTTCGCTACTTTTCCCCCAATACTTTCGCTTTAGCAATAACACTGACTTTTTCGCCTGTTAAAAACGGATTACGCAGACGCGCTCACGCAGCACGTGCTCAGAACGAATGTTGCGAGTCGATATTTTCTTTTCCGAATCGTTCTCGTTATTTCGTTGGAAATGCTACTGTGCGGATATCAGACAGCCATTGGAAGTTATTAGACGTCAAAATTTGGCGGTAGCTTCGCGTATTCCACCAGTTTCTCGATATTCCTCTTCGAACCTACAAATTGCTTCCGTATCTCGCCAACAGCTAGTCCTCGTATCTTACGCAGACATCGATTAGAAATAGAATTTTCGATATCCCTCGTTTAAATTTCCCTTTTCAGTTCGTACTTCGATTTATGCACTCGTACATATGTTTTTCTCTTATATATTACGTACATTTGTATCTGTTCCTGATTGTACCATATCCGTTTCTCCATCCATGCGTCGTAGTTTTTGGATGAAATCAACAGCTTGTACACACGTACAAGATGTATTTTTCGTGATAATTCCAACAAGAATATATTCTTTGATGCTTCTTAATCGAGTGCCATTACACCAGGTAAACCATGTACTCGAATAAACGATTTTTCTTAATATTTATAAATTACGCGACGCGTTAACATTAAATTGATTCATAAACGAAAGGATGATAACGAAATTATACGAATCAACTTAAGAAATTTTGACGGCAAGCGTGTATTGTTTAATATTAAATAACAAATAATAGAAAAGATAGAATAAATAATTTAACAATAAAATGACAAACAATACACGTTTACATATTTACAAAAATCAAAACACAAGCAACTCAAGTAACTCAATATTTCATGGAACGTTCCTCAAAATCAATAACTACATCGCGTTCTTTTCATTCGAAAAGATTTTGTATCGTAATTTCCGTACTAAAGGACGTTCTATTATAGCATTTTCGTCAAAGAATTTCAAATAATCTAGTTTCAAATGATCTTCGAAATCTTTTTATTACTTTCCTTTTTACATCTTCGGATCCATCGAAAGATTTACATCCAAATTTTTCCTCTGCGATTACTTTCTTTACATCGCTGCATATCAATTATTTATTGAAGCTACTTCGTTTTAACGTGGCAATCATCTAGTTCAGCACAGGCTAGCGCACATTTTACGAGACAGATTTTCCATGTGTCGAAGTTGCAAATGTCGTTACACGTGTACCGGTGTATCGACAAATATCAAAGTCATACGAGTAGCATTGAATCGGAGGAAATATCGAATTTTGAAAGTTTGACGGCAATTCGACGTGTCCAAGATACGAGATTCCGAAGAGAAAGTTCGCCTTCAGGTCGACGATATCGATTTAATATTACATGCGATTTATTTTCGTTCGCTGAATCAGTGAACTTCTACATTTTACGCGGTTCATCGGGCCGAATGATTTTTCTGCATACAAAGGGCTGTAAATTTGAAACATGCTGTAGCCTAAACCTGTCGCCGGATTAAACTCGACGAAGCTTCGAATCGAAAAGAACGTGGAATCGTAATCTGACTTTTACGAAAATGGACAAAACGACGTTACCGGACAAATAATGAAATTCTTTGTCCATTCTTGAAATTCTATTGAAATTCTATTAAATTGCCAACTACGTCCTTATTGAAATTTCCATTTCTTTCTTTTTAAACGCACAATCGAATTTATCGTATGCGTACCCTTGTCATTATATTCTATCGTTGTTATTATTACGACGAACATTACGCGTATAGGAATATCGCACATAAAAATTTAGAAAGTTACTATGCATAATATTTGATTTTTCCTCGAATTTTGGTTTAAAGTACGTTCCTTAAAAAGTTTCAATTTTCTCTGTTTATGGCAATTTGAGACTATTAGGTCGTCCGAAAAGTTTCTTTCGTTTTATAAGGAAATAATGGATGCACCACATAAAATATTAAATTTGTACATATATAAAATTAAATAATAAAAATATAAATCTTTTATATAAATATATATATATAACATATTTTTAATTTAAATTCATCCTCCAAATTTTTAATTAAAATTTATTAAATAAATATAATTATAATTAATAATATTATTAATACAAAATAATTATAATTTTCCGTTTTATATTATTTTATCGAATTACGTATGATCCATTTTGTTCTATCAAACTAAAGATCACAACGTTCGACAGATTAGGCTTCATGTTTGTATAAACCAATCGAAAACTCTAAGATCTCTAATAGGTATGTTACAAAGAAGAAATATCAAAATTCAGTAACAGCATAAGAATTAATTATTAACAACCACCAAAACTTTCCAGTTACTCACTTACTTTAGATCTAAGCGCTAGATTCAGCTAGAATCAAACACATTATAAATAATTATTTAATCGTGTCATAGTACCACGCCAGAAAAATTTACTTAAAATTCTCAATGAGAGAATTGATTGTAACGTGCATGCAAATAAAATAAACAAATGTTTGTACAAAGAAACGTTGTTGAAAAAGACGTGTGTTTAAAAGAAAGACACTTTAAAAGGACAACCTATTACATAATATTACTGGAAACGTTGTACTCGGACAGAAGGTTTAATACGATGCTTTAAATAATTGTAGTTTCAGATAGAAGAATAATATTGGCTTGGCAACTAAGTGATTGCGGATTTTGTCAATACCACCTAATGATAAAATCCGCAATCACTTAGTTGCCAAGCCAATAATAAAGTATCAGGAGGAAAAAGTCCGAAATAGTAGAAATTCGTGGTCGGCTAAGTGCAGACCAGGATTTTCGTTGCGATAAATTAAGTTGAGGTACAATACCATTAATTCTCGATGCTGCAGCGCTCGCCAACTTTTATGTCCCAATTTCGTCCTCGTTTCCACAAATGAAAATACTCTTGATGCTGTAAGAAAATTTCGAACTTTTAACGTTCGAAGAAAGAAACTTGCATGTCGAGTAACGGATCTCTCATATTTTCCTCAAACTCGAGAAACTTTGTTAACGAAAGGAAGATACGACCGAGTGGAAAACGAGCCGAAGAGAACGACAGGATGAAAAATATCTTAATACGCAGAATAACAATCAATTACGAAATTACGAAGAAATTTAATTAACAAATATAAGTAGTATAATAAATAAATTTCGTAAAACACCGATAAACATTGCTTTGTTTGTTGCTAGTTTGTTATCAACCTGTATATGTAAATGATGCTATGTCGCGTTAATTTGAATCCAAATTTTTAGAGTTTGAACGGAAATCGTAAGAAATTTCGATGTACAACGTACTTTTCAGTTTTTACTTTTCTACCATTTTTTTTTTCTTTTTTGCAATGCGTTGTTACGTTACGCGAGATTATAAAAGTTGAGAATCGCCGGAATAAAACGAACAATAGCATATTTTACTTTGATATGATCTCTATGAGAAAATACAAAATTGTAACGTATATCGAAAAACAAATTTTCCTTCTGCCTGAAATATCGAGAAATTCTTTCTTTCTTCCTCCGTGTTAGATGACACATGACGAATGACACATCAGATGACTCGTGATTCCTTAGCACAGAAAAGTGAATTGAAATATTCACGTTGCGCGATGTACTGTTAACCAGTTAACTTCGGAATTTAGTTTTAGAAATCCACGTGAATAAAATGCAAATAAAAATAAGCGACGACGAGTATACACGTCGAACACAGAGAAAATGTGTTGTGTGTTCCTGTTATAAGATTTACGACGACATTAAACCAAAACGACGATGGCTTACATTTTTCTTCGAAAAAATTAATTATACAAATAATTACTTCCTATACAAAATTTTAAAATTGCAACAAAATAATAAAATTCGTAAACAAGAAAAATGTAAAAAGATAGAAGAAATTCGGTGGATCTTCTCAGTGTGGTATTTCTCAAAAGAGGGTATAGCACAAAGTGGCACTTCGCAAATCTAGCGCCAGCAACGTGAAGTGCATTTGTTTTCAATGATATAACTGGTATAAAATTAGAAAAATATTTTTTGATGGGACGAGTAGGTTTTACAGTTGAACTCGTAAATTGAAATTGTAAAACCAGTTAATTTGACTGGTGTGGTAGTTCTAGTGTTAACTTTTTCCTCGACGTGTATTATTCGCGAAACGCGGTTAACTGTTTAAAAACGCTATCGATGATAGCTTTTCGGAAGATGTATAAATAAAACGAGGAAATGGAGCGAAATGAAATAATAACAAGTCGTTCGATTTCTCGTTATGCCGTGTCGTTAAGAAGCAACAGAAATGAAATTTCGATTTTCCATTAGAACCGATGGAGGGATCAAACGACGATACGGTAAGAGAAATCGCATGATTCCACTCAAGTGGCACCGTTTTGTCAACGCAGGCTAACGCCTGACCTTTTGTCGTTTCGATCAACATGGTTCAACGTGGGTCACACCGCCTGTGCTGTCAGATGTTCGGCCAAATGGTGTTTGCATTTGTCGTAGATAAAACGCTTGGAAAATTCGTTGCGCCCTAGTGCGCTTCTCCGCTTTCGGATAAAATCTCCTATTTTTTTTTACTTTTCTAGTTTCCTACTTTTTCATTTTATCCGCTTTATACGATTCGCGAACGTGATCGTCTCTGAAAGTTTATTCTATCGTTGTACCGCTACTATCAGGCTGTCCGAAAAGTTTCTTTCGTTTTATGAGAAAATAATAGACGCACAATGTTTTTTGTTTTATATTATTTTCTCCAATTACGTACGATCCATTTTCTTCTGTTGAGATAAACACCGCGACACTTCACAGACTTGGTTTCACGTTTGTGTGAAGGTTCGCTGTTGTAAAAAACACATTTGCGAAAGAAAGACACTTTTCGGAAAACCTAACACGTTGTATTTGTTTTATAAAGAAATAATAGACGCACAATGTTTTCTGTTTTATATCAGTTTATCGAATTATGCACGAACGTAATAATAGAAATATAACGAAATGGATCATACCTAATTCAATAAAATAATATAAAACAGAAATTATTGTTCATCTATTATCACCCTATGAAACGAAAGAAACTAATAAATAGAACCTAATACATCGAACGACTATGGTTGAATAAATTCTCTAAAAACGAAGATATTTTTAATCGAATTAAACGATCGAGATGGCCGCAATATATTTATATATAATTATATATAATTTATATATAATATATTTATAGAATTTTACGAATACCCACCGAGCGTTGAATATTCGATGTGCTCAGATACCCATAAGCGATTTTTCTTTCTCGAGACGATTCCCTCTTGTTCACGAACAACCTGAAAATGGAAAAAAACATCGTTAACGGGTGTATTCGTGATAATCGTAACAATGTTGTTAACCGATTTATCGATGAATCGTTACATGTGCTTTACGTTCTTGGGAAATTCCACGATAAATATCGTTACGCGCGAGTTAATCGAGTAAACGATGCTTAAGACGGTTTAAAATTATTCCTGATATCGCAACTATAAATAGGAAATGATACAAAGAACAGTGTTTTAATAGCGTCTATGATGAAACTTGTAGTTTCGAAAGCTCTGTTAAACTTGTCATAGTAAAATTAATAGACATTATAATCTTAACGAATTATCTTTTGTATTCGTAAGAGGTCCGACGATTTCTTTATTATGGAAAAATAATTTCAACGATATTTTTCGCTTTTAACGTGTTTGCAACGCGTACGCGTATATGCTTGCCTGTTGCGCGTTATACGTTTTAACGTATGTGCATAATTTTCTATCTACAAATACGCGCAGCTTTTAACGAAGCAGAGCGAAACGTTTGTAAAATTGAAATGTTAGAACGATGTTTTCAATAAAATTCTTTGTGCTCGACAGGTTGAATTGCGCGACCGATGCGTTTAAAAGTACAATTTTCGAGGAATTAAACGCACGAAATTAGCAATTCTGAATATTACGTGTAGTTTCTTTGCGACGCCTTTGTCATATTGCTTTTTAATTTTTATTATTATTCAACAGGTTATTTGCAACCATATAATTGGCTTTGTTTCGCATAAAACGATATTATCGAAACATTATCGTAGATGGAATCTGGTTTTGGAAAAATCAAATCCTAAATTGTTCTAAATTGTCTTAGATATTCTTTAAGGGGGTGTGCTGAATTAGAATGTTCTAAAACAGCGTCTTTTTGTGATTTCTTTTAGAAGGGAAAGAAAGAAAGAAAGTTATCGAATTTTCAGGTATGGTTTTATACATATTTAAGGAATACAAAAAAATTTTGTTTAAAGTAAAAAAACATTATAACAAATTTCTATTTCATGGGCTGCAGTTTACAATCGGCGCGAAAGATCCACCTCGTAATTCTTGACTGAAGCAAAAAATCAAAAGAAGGTTAAATTATTATAAATTTTTCTTCTCGATGAACTAAACAACGGCAGGAAAAATGTGAAATTAAAAATTTTGGCGAGTTTAAAAAAAAATGTTAAAAAACATAAACTTTAAGATGCTATAACAATTATCTAATTAAACTTTTTGACGAACTTTTTTAGTTCACCCAGAAGAAAAATATATAATAATTTAATCCACTTTTGGTTTTTTATTTCACTCGAGAATTACGAGGTGGATCTTTCACGCCGATTGAAAACTGTAGCCCATGAAATAGGCTTAGAAATCTGTTATAATATTTTTTTCTACTTTAAAAAAAATTTTTTTGTATTCCTTAAATATATACAAAACCATACCTCAAAATTCAATAACTCCGTTTCTTTCTTTCCCTTCTAAAAAAAATCACAAAAGGACGCTGTTTCAGAACATTCTAATTCGGGACACCCCCTTTTAACACATACGTCGTATTCTTTCGTTCTGCTACGTTTAAATTAACAGCTATCATCCTTTATGTTGACTATTCCCTCCGTTTACGTTCTTTTTCACTTTCCACCGTAATAGATCAGCCACTGATAGTCCATTTCGGCGAATAGTCTCTCTCGATCGGCGTGGCAACGGTCGAAAAGAAAGATTTAGGATATTGCAGCCGGTCGCCGATAAGGAGCACCATTTACGGCGAAGGAGATCAGTTTTCTTAGATAGAACGTTCATAGAGCTCTGGGTCTTTTCATTTTATAGGATTAACATAAATCTAGAAACTTTAAGACCTTCGCAGCTCGATTCGAACAACGCTACTTCGTCCTGTACGAATTTTGATTTTTTCGATGAAACGCGTATTCACAGCAAAGTACCTTTTTCTGTAATCTTACCATGGCTTGCGAAAGTATTCGAATAATCTTTATCACCCCGTGGTGACGGGTATTGAACAATAGAAAACTCGGAAAATACCGAAAGATCGAATGATACCGGCGTTCGTACGGTAAAATCGTAGAGAAGATTTCGATAACTTGATGTTAAGTTACCTTAATAGAACAAAATGTAACTACGTAGTTTGATAAAATAACAGAAAATAAGAAATGTCGTGCATTTCTTATTTTCTTATAAAACGAAAGAATCTTTTGGGACAACCTGATGTTTCAACTGTGGATTATTCGTCGTGTTAAAATAAGCCAGAATATTTAGCGAGCTATATCTAGCGCTAATTGTACGTTTAAAGCTACTCTTCGTTCTCTGTACTAATCTTTCGTTGTCCTAATTTTCGATGAACGTCCTGTAACTTCCATATACATTTCCCGGTGCATTTCAAATTTTTCCAATATAATCACAATACTCGCGTCTCGTTACAATGAAATTTCAGAATATCTCGCATGACACGCATCGTACATTCGCGAAAACATTCCGTGGTAAGCGTTGGAACACTTTCTTGAGCCACTGAGTATATCGCACCGAATAATTTTGAAATTTCATTAGCGCCGTAACGAGACAAAACTACCGCGATTATACGTGCAAAATGTGGAACAGATTTGAAAATGTATCACAAAAGTATCGGAAACATATACTTCGCAAAGATCATCGAATTATTGGAAAAACCAATTTTGTTCGCTACATCGATAAGCCACACGGTAGATAGCGAGATCGTTTTTGAGACAAATGGTACGTTTAAAGCTACTGTTCGTGTACTAATTTTTCACTAATACTAAATAAACTACGTTCGCAAATAAATGTCCAGAATAACGTAATTTCCATCTGCATCGTCGGTTTCGTTTCAAATTTGACCGTTATAATTCGGATCTTCTCGCAGCGACTTCCGTCTCGTTACAGCGTTAACAAACTTTCGGAAAACGTCGCGTAATGAGCGCGATATGCGTATTTGGAAAAAATTTTCCGCTGCGAACGTTCGAATATCAGCGCGAGCCACCGCACAAAAAGCGGGAAACAATTTTTCCTTGGGAAACTTGGAAGCTCGTGTCATCGTTTAGAACACGTACCTGCGCTGTGTTTTATCGATGTTCGGTACTTTGAAGTCTAAGTATAAACCTTGCTTGCACGGTGCCACTAATCCGTGACAAATCGAGCAAAGTAAAGGCTGCATTTCATCGAATCAAGGAACGTTTGACGTGTACACCGTGACGTACAGAAACTTGTACATCTCTGAAAGCCAACGCTTTGATGTTTAACGGTGAATGCACAATCCTCAGAAACGTTGCTGTCGTTGAAATTAAGCTAGTCGTTTCTGCCGATGTACGCGGCATTTCCTTTCTACGGGCTCTCGCGTACAAACGTGTTTATGTTCATTTACACCGTGTTTCTAAACCAGAGGTCTAATCAGTTTGTAAAGCCGATTTATCGGTTTCTGTGCGTACAGTTACGTTACCGTTCGTCGAACGAATCGTGCAAACCAGGCAATTGCCCGATTTTAAGACGCGACGCGGTAAACACTAACAACTGGTTCAGTGGCACGACGATAATATCGTCGACCAGAACGTTCTATGTAAAATTAGTTAGAAACGATCCGTCTGTTATAATGGAACTTGGGCTATTGGCGTTATTGAAATATGTGTAATTTTATGTGCTAGACAGGATTAGTCGCGTGGTATTGATGTATGTATGTGAATATGAGTGTGTGTGTGCGTGCTGCCTCGAAAACAGATGAATGTAAACTGTTAGGTCGGTTAACACTAGAACTACGGGTAGTTAACACGAAGCTACTTGTACCACAACCAGTGAAAATGACTGGTATTTAAAAAATACGTAATAATAGAATATTTTTATAGTTATTGATTTGTTACTTTCTTACATTTGGTATTATTAATCCATCTGTGATGCCTAAATGAGGGATGACACATTTATAAAATTGTGGAACCAGTTATTTGGACTGCTGTGGTATTTCTAGCGTTAGCATCTAGCGATCTAGCGATCGATCCGGAATTTTCCTGATAACTGATATCATCGTATCGAATGATACGCGGTAAAAATTTGAAAAACGTGTGAGAAGTTGTACAAAACGAGGAAACTGGTTAATTGGGGACCGAAAAACAGATTGCAGGATCATTTTACACTTTGACAAATGTCAGTCATTTCGACTGGTATTGGTATAAGTAGCCCCGATAGAAAATTATTTTCAGTTTGAATACGTAAAAAACAAAATAAAATTCATTATATTATTCTTTTAATTATCGTTACGAAAGTCATTACATCATTGTAGAAAAAATAAAACATGAAGTAGAAATTTTAAAATAAAATTGTAAAACCAATCAATTCGACTGGTATTGGTATAAGTAGCCTCGATACAAAATTATTTTGACTTTGAATATATAAAAAATAAAATAAAATTCATTATATTATTCTTTTAATTATAGTTGCGAAAGTCATTACATCACTGCGGAAAGAAATATAATGAAGTAGAAATTTGAAAATAAAATTGTAAAACCAGTCAATTTGACTGGTGTGATAGTGTCTAGAGTCTCGTATGGAAGACGCGTGCAAACGTGTATCGATGAATATCTTTGAAATCGTTTTTCAAATAAATATATAACTATTTTAATATAAATTGTAAATATAAATTTAGTATTCCTACACTATTATTTCGGCAGTTAAGATCCGTAATTCTCAAGAGGCATCGATTGTGGTAATTACAGTTGGGGGGCAAGTGTAATTAGAAGAATACGAATCCTTAGCAAATTAGCGAATAGTTTCTTTCGAAATTTACTCTTAAACGAAGCATTTATCTTTTATACGATATCACACACAGCAACTGGAGAACCCGGAGAAGCATTACGACCGCGAGAATTACGCTCAGCTAATAAACGCAAACGAACGAGAGGCAAATACTGTGGTAAGTTCGGCAAACAAATGTTATCTTGTTTCTAGAAATAATTGTTAATAAGGAATATTCTAATAAGGAATTTGCTAATAAATGTAACGTTGTATTAAGCGTACGGTTTATGTTAAATATAAATTATACGAATGCGACGACAGTTCCTAACAAATTGAGTTCGATAACGACAATGTTAATTGTTCATCGTCTGTGCAACGTTATAAAGCGATTATTATCTTATCAAAAAATTGCAAGTGCCGAAACGACGGTAATTAACGGATTCCATATTATTATAAAATAAATTCTAGGTAGTTTTAACGCGAAAGATTTATACCGTTTGAATAAATTCTCGTTCGTAAATATTGGCGCAAATGCTGGTTTCGTGCGGAACGTGATAATTAAAATTGCAGATTTTGACGTATTCACAGAAGATTTGAAGATGCAAATATGCCCAAAGCATACGCGATACACGCAGGAAGATATAAAATTGCACGAGGTTAATACACAAATATTTGAGATATAATTGTAGATGAAACTTTCGACCTGAGATCCAATCGAATCGGTAGCCTTTCTAAAACCGATCTCTACTTTCAAATCTACTTTAAATTTCACCCTGTTTTTATGAGAAAATTCTCAAACTAATATGATGCTCCTCGGAGAGCTCTTCTCTGCCTTCTCTTTCGCTCTCCACTCGTCTCCCCCTAGAGAACAGAGTAATAGGGCTACGTGTGCTCGTAGTCGGAGACAAAATTGGCGTTCAGGTGATATTCTACGAGAGCTTATTTTTCTAGATGACTCGTAACCCTGGCAAGTGTCAGTCTTTAATCCCTTAACGTACAATTTTGCTCCGCCTAACCGGTCAAAGATGCGCAATTTTCTTTCTTGATCTACGTTCGCGACCTAAAGACGCTCGATTATACGCACACAGAGACGCACGAAGATACTCGAAGACCCTTAGAAAATTTTCACGCGTATATTATACGAAACGTTAAGAAATTTCATTAGCTGCACGACGAGCCACGATTATACGTGATTGTGAAATTTTTGAAATTTCTAATTTTTCTGCCAAATCGTATCTAGAAGTTACATAAAATATCCGTACGATATTTGTCGCGCAAAGACGATCAAAATATTTGAACAGTCGATTATTCGCTGTATTAACATTACAACTACCACACCAGTCGAATTGGCTGGTTTTACAATTTTATTTTAAAATTCCTACTTCGCGTTATATTTTTTTCCACAGTGATGTAACGACTTTTGCAACGATAATTAAAAGAATAATATAATGAATTTTATTTTATTTTTTATATATTCAAAGTCAAAATAATTTTGTATCGAGGCTACTTATACCAATACCAGTCGAATTGATTGGTTTTACAATTTTATTTTAAAATTTCTACTTCGCGTTATATTTTTTCCCGCAGTGATGTAACGACTTTTGCAACGATAATTAAAAGAATAATATAATGAATTTTATTTTATTTTTTATATATTCAAAGTCAAAATAATTTTGTATCGAGGCTACTTATACGAATACCAGTCGAATTGATTGGTTTTACAATTTTATTTTAAAATTTCTACTTCGCGTTATATTTTTTTCCGCAGTGATGTAACGACTTTTGCAACGATAATTAAAAGAATAATATAATGAATTTTATTTTATTTTTTATATATTCAAAGTCAAAATAATTTTGTATCGAGGCTACTTATACCAATACCAGTCGAATTGATTGGTTTTATAATTTTATTTTAAAATTTCTACTTCGCGTTATATTTTTTTCCGCAGTGATGTAACGACTTTCGCAACGATAATTAAAAGAATAATACAATGAATTTTATTTTATTTTTTATATATTCAAAGTCAAAATAATTTTGTATCGAGGCTACTTATACCAATACCAGTCGAAATGACTGACATTTGTCAAAGTGTAAAATGATCCTGCAATCTGTTTTTCGGTCCCCAATTAACCAGTTTCCTCGTTTCCTGCAATATCCCACACGTTTTTCAAATTTTTACCGCGTATCATTCGATACGATGATATCAGTTATCAGGAAAATTCCGGATCGATCGCTAGATGCTAACACTAGAAATACCACAGCAGTTAAAATGACTGGTTCTACAATTTTATAAATGTGTCAACCCTCGTTTAGGGATCACAGATGGATTAATAATACGAAAAATGTACTACATAACATGGAATTGCTTCTGTAAGAAAGTAATAAATCAATAGCTATAAAAATATTCTATTATTGCGTATTTTTTAAAGACCAGTCATTTTCACTGGTTTTGGTAAAAATAACTTCGTTTTAACTATCGGTAGTTCTAGTGTTAGTAAAATATTCACTATAAAAGAAAAATATCGATGGTCGTAAGGTATTTTAGCAGGCAACGGTGTATAAATGCGAAGTACAGTAAAATGGAAGATGACGTCCGGCATTATCTGCCTGTTCATTTTACGCAGCTGCGAAGTTAAATTGAAATTCACGTATTTACAGAAAGTAATATCCTCCTCTAAGTGACGGTGCTAAAATGGTCAACAGAAATGGGCTACGTCAGTCAGAGCATTCAATTACAGGGACGAAGTTGAAGAGGACTCTGCAGAAATTATATATGGAAAGATACAACTAATTGTTACTAGTCTTATTATCTTTTTAATTCTAATTTTTAATTCCCCACATAGTTGATTATTACTTTTTTTTAATCAATTTTACATAGTCGACGAAAGGTAATCGTGCTCGATTACAATTCGACTTCGTTTTTTGATAATTTGTTATTTACCTAGTTGACGTTTAAAAACGATGAACTATTTTGATATTAATTAAAAAAGCTTCGCATTATCGATAGCTGTATCGATTATATTAAATACATATGCTTTGAATAAACACAATTAACAAGTGAGAAGAAATTAAGAAATAAGAAATTAATCAAACTTACGAAAAAAGATCAATGTCTCTGTTAAATTATAAACGTTATTTATGTTAAATAATATTACTCCTGTATTGTTGATAGAATTTGTTTACTATATATATATATATATATATAAAAATTATATATAAAAAAAATTGTACAGTGTATGAGTAAAGCAAATGAAGATACAGTGTAGCCAGAAAAGTAGTATTAGACAGTAACTAGTCAGACGCGAGTGTTTCACTGATCGTTCAATGTTTCTTATTACTAAGATGGATAGTTTTATGAATTTGCCAAAGTAAATTAATATTTCTTTGTTATCTAGTAAAAAAAAAATGGATCGATGTTGTATCAATGATTAAAGAAAAGAATTAAATATTAATAAATTGTTATATATATTAAATTAATTAAGGGTTAATTATTGTAATACAGAATTAATTACTTTAATTACGATATGTGAAATAATGAATATAAAGATTTAAGGTGTCAAGATTAATAAAGCGGTGACGCGTGATTAAAATTACTTTGGACGTATTTTAATTTTACACTGCATTCAGACGATTCGAATCCCGGAAGTTCTTAATTTCATTCTCTGGAATTTATAATTCTTGAAGCGAATTTCTGCCAAGGAATTTATATTACCGTTTATATACGTCGAGAATTATATTTTGATCAATTTGTTCTGACTGAACTCGGTGAATTATTTCCAACCCTCTGCAGCTACGTGCACAATCATAAATCGCGAATTTCGGTCAAAATGGTTGAAGTTCCCGATTCAACTACGAACATCATCAATTTCTCGCGTCGTAAAACTTTCATGATTTTCAAAAGTTCCAGAAATATTAAATATCTTTGTCGCATTAAACGACAGGCTGCAAGCAGCCCCGGCTTTTATACCGACGAAAATTACCATCGATTTCCGATTATTGTACGTTGTAAATTATTATATCAAAGTAAGACGAATAATTAATTGCGCGAAATCGGACGAGCAATTCCTCTTCCCGTGTCTCGATATCTGGAAATTGGTAACGTCAGAAAATTGATAAAAAAATTATCTTCGTCTGTTAGTCAGATATCGTCAATGAAAATTATTGTTAGCAGATATCAACCCTTATCTCGCAAATTTCATTCGCCTCTACGACAAATTAACGCGATGATAAGAGATCACTGTAATACTAAACACAAATATTTGGACCTGAAAATTTCGCATTTAAAAGCAGGAAAGAGCGAGACCTCCACGTGAATTGTCTTTAAACACGTCTGTTCGCAGATGATAGAGCGATAGAGTCATCCTCGGCAAAGGAATATAAAAAATTGGATGACAGCAGAAGGAGCGAGTTACGTTGAGCGGAAAGAAAAGGCCGCGGGACTGAACGCGATTTAGATGCTGCGATGAACGTGGAGGCGATAGATATTGACGAGAAGGTAAGAGAAAGATAGGCGGAATCTACAAAAGCAGAAAGAAAGAGACGTGGCAACGTATAACGGAATAACGTAAAATAACGAGAATAAATAAAAAGGTAGAAAAAATGTCAGAGAGAGGAGTTCACAGCGAATAATCGAAATAAAGGAAATAAGGGAAATAAGGAAACGAAGAAATAAAAGATAAAGAAACGAAAGTAGCAGGCAAGGAAAGAGATAAAAGAACCGTAATTATACGTAATAAGTAAAAAAAAAAAAAAATAAAAAAATAAAAAACCACGTGCCGCGAGAAGGGAAACGTTAAATAAAAATCCTTAAATAAAAGTGGGAAAAAATGAAGGTAAATAAAAGTTAGAAAATTGCGCGTTAAAGGGACCGATGAAAGATTTGGACGAGGCGTAGTATCGCAAAATTCAACCGGAAGGAAGACGCGATTTGAGCCAGGCCTCCGCTTCAATCAATCGACTACACTCGAATGCGATTTCTTGAAAGATATCGAGTGATATCCAATAAAGCAAAGACCTGGTGAGTGCAGCTTTAGATAGTCTATCGATCGCCTCGCGACCACGGTTCAACCCTTGGAGGTACAAAGTTAAAGCGTACAGGGAGTTATAATATCGGACCGCTTCTTTCTTTCTTTTTTCTTTTTTTTTTTTTTTTTTTTTTGTTTGTTTGTTGCTTTATTTATACGAGGCATGTATAACGCAGAGGTTGCTACCGTTACACACCATGTGATTTCACACCAGGCGTGCAACCCCTCGAACGTGTACTTTCTACGTCACATCGTCGATGCATTTTTGACGTCACGTGTTGTTTGCAGTATCGAGAACAGCGTGGTTTAAACGATCGTCGCGATGTTGCACGAACGAGAACTGTCGACTATTTTACTTTCACATCGTCGTTTATCAACTTCCCCAATGAAAAACAACACGACCCATTTAGGACTGAAGCAAGTTTCTTCGTAATAAGTACTCGATATTAAACGCCAAGTACAACGTAGCGAAGTATCGACTTTCGTAATAAAAATTATCTCTATTTCTTGTTTCAAAGGAAACTCGAAAGGACGAAGAAGAAGTTGTCTCAGCATATGGGAACGACAAAAATAGCGGAGACAGTTTAACGCGCAAGTTTGATGTACAGAGCCCGGGCCGAGCGATACGAAGAAGAAAGCACCGGGTGAATCCTTGTGGAAATATAAATAAAATATATATAGAATAAAAATTTTTGTATTCTCGTCTTGGTTGTCGAGAAAATCGAGTTTGAAAATTTATCAAGCATTCTGGAACGTGGGTAATTCCGGACTGGACCGGACTGAATAATCAACAGGGAGGTCATTCTACGTGTGAAAACAAGTCGAAAATGTGGAGTAACGTTTTCTTGTTTAAGGCTTCATTTTCGAGGTAATAAATGTTAAGGAACAAATGAGAAATTTTCAAATTTATTTTTCTCGGAAATAAAGCGTCCTGCGAAGAAATTTTATTTTACGTTTTCGAATTATTTTCACACGTGAAACCACCTCCTGTCGATTATCTAGTCCTATTTAGTCCGGAACCTACCCTCGTTTGAGTATACTTGATAAATTACCAAATTCGATTTTCTCGCAAACTAAGCCGAGAATGGCAAAATGTTAGTTTTAAAATAAAAATTAGATAATAGAAGAAAATTAGATAACGGCAAATAGAAAATAACATTTTGTCAGTATATATATAATTATATATATAATTTATTAAATTTCGTCTGCCGGCTACAAAATGAGATTCATCTACATAGGTAAAGTTCTCATTCGCACTGTCATTCAACCTCAATACACACATTAGATATAGATTATTTAAATGCTATAACAATTATTTAAATAAACTTTTTAACGAGAAGAAAAATATATAATAATTTAATCATCTTTTGGTTTTTTGTTTCAGTCAAGAATTACGAGGTGGATCTTTCCCACCGATTGAAAACTGCAGCCCATGAAATAGAATAGGCTTAGAAATCTGTTATAATTCTCTTTTTTACTTTAAACAAAATTTTATTGTATTCGTCAAATATATACAAAACCATACCTCAAAATTCAATAACTTCGTTTCTTTCTTTTCCTTTAAAAAGAAAATCACAAAAAGACGATGTTTTAGATCATTCAAATTCAGGACACCCCCTTAAGTTTATTTAAATAATTGTTATAGCACCTTAAAGTTTATTTCTTTTTCCTAAGAAACACATTTCTTTTTAAACCCGCCAAAATTTTCAATTTCACATTTTTTTCTGCCGTTGTTTAGTTCACCCAGAAGAAAAATATATAATAATTTAATCCTGTTTTGGTTTCTTGTTTCACTACAAGAATTACGAGGTGGATCTTTCCCACCGATTGAAAACTGCAGCCCATTAAATAGCGTTAGAAATCTGTTATAATTTTTTTTTTACTTTAAACAAAATTTTGTTGTATTCGTCAAATATATACAAAACCATACCTCAAAATTCAATAATTTCGTTTCTTTCTTTTCCTTCTAAAAAAAATCACAAAAAGACGCTGTTTCAGAACATTCTAATTCAGGACACGTTTCATGTTAATTGGTGAAGTATATTTACATGTGAGAACGACGAATATAATTTCTCTTTAATTGACAGACCACTGTCGAAATCTTCGAGAAATACAAAATTACAACACGTAAATAGGAAAGCGATAAGATTCAACGATTCGTTTATCGAAATTTCTAATTTTAACAACGTTTCAAACGTTATTCCAGCGTATATTGCTTGAAATTGAATAGAAATTTGTGCAAGTTCGTAGTTAATAACGTTAGAGAAACGAATAGCGCGTTGATAATTTGTAACTCGTATTAGTTCGTGGAAGTTTGCGTATTACGTGTTCCGGTCGAAAAGTTTATTGAATTGATAGATTAATGTGTAACATTGCGACAGCGTAGCAAAGAATACGTGCTTAACACATTCGATTAATATTACTCTTCGCTTGAAATTAACTTCTTCTTGAAAATTTAATATCGATAGGACAAAGAGGATATCACGCGGATCATCTCCAGATCAGAAATTAAATTACTTGCTAATTCGATGTTAAAATTTCTTAGTATACATAATGTGTTTTAGTAATTGAATATACGCGAGATTAACTTGCGAAATTCTTCGTATTCAGCGATTACCGATAAACTTCGATCGAGTTATCGACGAATTAATTTGAGTATATTAAATTTTAGGATTGAACGTTTCTAAGAACTTGCGATATTACTCATCGAATTATAACGAAACAATTAACCAACGATTCGTTTGTTCTATTATTTTATTATGTATATGTTGCAGAAAATTTTATACGTTTCTCGTACCTACTACGTGATAGACATAATTTATTAACTATGGTTTATGATCATTTATAATTTAATAATCGTTTAACGTTGAAATTCGATATAATATCAGGACGAAATTATTCTTTGACTATCATAATGAATTTAATAGCAACAAGTTTTATATATAAACGTAATAATGAATGCAACGAAAGTAAAGGTATTATATTCACTTTCGTTAAAGTAATCGGTTAACCATTAGAGTAGAATCTAACGATTATCAATATTAAAGAGCATCGCTTGTTTACTTCTTACAGCTTCGCCGCCTTCCGCATATTTTATATTTTCGTTCAACGTTTTAATTTTAGTACACGAACAACTTTCATAAATCGCGAGAGCTAATCTGTAACAATGTAATCAGGAATGATAATTAAAATCTGAGCAGGTTAATTAGCCTACTTCCATAAAGGACCAAATTAAAAATCCAATCAACAACGTACTTGAGCCAAGCTTAAATTCAATGCATGTGTTAAATTAACGTTTCAACTTATTAATAATTCAACGATATTCTCCGCTGCATTGATCTTTTTTTTCTTTTTTTTTTTAATTTAGAACGAAATACAATACCCTGCTTTTTTTATTTATTACCGTTACACGCTGTCGTTATCATCAGTTGTTTGGAAAAACTAGAAATAACAGGGAATTAAATTTCTATATATCCGTCGCTCGTTACATTACATCGACGTTTTATAGATATTTATAACGACGTTCTCTGACATTTACGTTGTCGATCGATGTAAGATAAATGAATTTCAGGAAGGAGGAGAACATTGACATTTGATCATTTCAATTTCAATTACGCGTAATCACAAACCATTTCGATAAAGAGAAATTTAATCTTACAAAGACGAAATAACCCGATCGGATCGTCAAAATATTTTTAACCCTCGAATAGATAGATACAGTAGAGGCTATTCGATTTTGAGATTGAAATCTGAATTTTCGTTTCAGTTATCACGATGTAACGGAGAACTTTAGAACCTTTAACGTTCAAGTACGTCCGAGTATAAAAGGAAAAACTTAAACGCACGTTAGATCGATTTTTATAAAACAGGGATTACAATAAATGAAATTACCTCGCAAACATTCACACTCAACGTTTCGTCTATGCTTGGTTCGTACGAATACCGAAAAATTCTATTTTATCATATCATTTATCTAGTAATCGTGGTCAATTATTTTCTAATGTTATAGGAAACCAGCAGGTGTTGCAACGTTCGTTAACGAGCATGTACATATGTTAGCCGTGAGATTTAAATTATATCTTTTAGTAAACAATTTCATTTGCCGTGGAAATTGAAGTTGGGACGTTTCAACGTTTTTTATTCCCCTCTTTTGCTGGTTATGACGCTATAACCATAACGCACTGGCAATGGTAATAATGTTTTTAAACTTTCTTTTGTTCATATTATTTTAGACATAAATATACGTGAAATATGATAAACATATATAATAATAATAATAATAATAATAATAGTAATAATAGTCGCTTACTGTAGTTTCCACTTACAGCGATGTTATCTCGATGGGTACAGAGGTTTTTCTGATTTTATTCTCTACCAGTAGGCTGTTGAGACCCGTTTGAAACGACGACGAGTATACTCGTCAAACGCAAAGTACGCGTGACTGTTACAATACAGAATTAAGTTGTAACGAAACGACCGTTTCATTTTTTAATGCTATTACCAACAGGACTCGTCGTAACGCAAAATATTACCATTTCTTCCTGACGACTATACTCGTCGAAAGCGGCTAATTGGTTAAGTCTATCCGTGAATGTAATCCGTAATGTTCTTATCATTTTCCACAGCTGCCTGCTGTCTTCCTATGAAATTTTCTATTTTCCTCTTATAAAATGTCTACGGAGACGAGTTCCATTGTCGCAAATTTAGCTCCTCGAGCAATAATAGGTACGGTAACGCAATGGAAATAATATAATAAATAGATATAACATATAAATTAATTATATCACGTATCACGGAACGATATATCATTAATAATGTCATTATCAAAGTGTCGATCTGAATAGTTTCGTTTAAGTTTAATAGCTAATCGCTAACAAACTGCATCGTAATAAATTGTCCTGGCTGATAGGAAGCAATTATACAAATTGAACGCGTGAATAGTCGCAGGAATCGTCTGAAGAAAGCATTATCTCTTGGAAATTTCATTAGAAAGTAAACACTGCGTGGGTGGAACCCTATCTGTAAATTTGCAGTTATTTCTTATTGGATGATCTTCTCATTAATTTTACAGGGGATGCTAACAAGCGGACCGACGAACCGACGACAGTAACATTCCCTCCTGAACGCTTCTGCAAATTCTCCGTTGACTTTGCCAGCTTTCCGACCGATTATACAAAATCTATGAGGCGAGAATTTATCAATAGACCGCAGATGGTCGTATAAATTAATATCTTTGTAAATAATATTGGCGGAACGAAGCTTAAATAAAATACTTTGCCTCTGATATTTCACATATTTTCGCCGTGTTACGCACAAATTTCCTAACATATGTATAAATATTAGCGGCCTGCTTGAAAACCACAAATACGATAAGTTCGTGTTTGTTCGTTCGATGATCTTCGTGTCGCTTGTTGACTAGAAAGAAATATTTTGATAAATAAGAAATAATCGATAAATAATAATTAGATAAATAAATCTAGTAATATTGGATCAACTCTTCCGTTGGTCCAACTTAATAAACTTGATTGCGAGAGATAAAATTGTCGATCGTTGATCAAAGCAAACTCGAAGATGCAAAGACACTTCTCTACACGCTGGAAGCATAGAACTTCACGAGATAAAGTAAAAGATCGAAATCGTAAATTTGAAGGGATAAAGTCGCTGTTTCGATGTAAGCGAGATGTCATTAACTTTCACTCTCACCTACGAATGGTCATAAATGTTGCAAAGTGTACAGAAGACAGCAGGGAGAAACGGTATAGCATCGATAAAACTTTTATTATTAAAAAAAAAATTACCACATTCGAAGTTTTTATTTGGGGACTTTGAAACGCTCCCTGCAACCTTTAACGCCCTCCTATATCTTCTTTTTTTTATACCTCGAAAGCAGTTTTACAAGTTTCTTACCCTTTTCATTATTTCAGACACAATAAGAAGGTATTTTTGAGGTGAAAAGGGCAGCACGTTTATCATCAATGTCAGTCCGCTTAGGTTAGCAAATTTATACAGAATATCTTAACCAGTTAGCTGTCTTTGACGAGTATACTCGTCATAATGCAAGATATCGTCATTTGTTCGTGACGAGTGAATTGCTGAATCGCAATTGAAACTGCAAATTTTAACTGTTTTTATCCATGACGAGTATACTCGTCACAATGCAAGATATCGTCATTTCTTCGTGACGAGTATACTCGTCATGGGTAAAAAACGGTTAAAATTTGCTGTTTAAACTGCGATTCAGCAATTGTGGTAAATTGCAGCAATAAAATTGAAAAATAAAACAGTCGTTTCGTTACGACTTAATTCCATACTACAACAGACGCACATAACTCGTGTTTGACGAATATACTCGTCGTAAGGCAAGATATCGTCACTTGTTCGTGATGATTGAATTGCTGAATCGCAATTGAAACAGCAAATTTTAACTATTTGTTACCCATGACTAGTATACTCGTCACAATGCAAGATATCGTCATTTCTTCGTGACGAGTATACTCGTCATGGGTAAAAAACGGTTAAAATTTGCTGTTTCAATTGCGATTCAGCAATTGTGGTAAATTGCAGCAATAAAATTGAAAAATAAAACAGTCGTTTCGTTACGACTTAATTCCATACTACAACAAACGCACATAACCCGTGTTTGACGAGTATACTCGTCATCGCTTACTTCTCGCGACGCATTTTAGGAACACGTTTTTCAAATAGCTGGCAACAGCCGACTGGTCAAGTAGATTATTAGCAACTTCGTCAAGAAAGTTTCTAATTTTATGAAGGAAACGTAAAATATGGAAATTAGTAATTTTGAAAACGAGGAAAATGTAAAAATTGTTTAGCTCGTTCAATCGCTATCTCCCTTTCAGAACATTTTAGAAATCATCTACAAGATCATATTGCTCATTTAATTCTCAATCTTTTCGTCCCCTTCGTGTCTTTTATGCCAGATTGAAGAGAATGTCGACGATAATTTACCCTCCACCCCTGGTGAACAACTTTCAGATAGAAATGGCGGAACCTTCAAGATACATCGAATGATATTTATTAAGCCGTTCCATTAGGGTGAACGAGAACGGAATGTAGCATTAACTTGGTACATAAAATCCCACCCCATTTTGCCTCCAGCATATTGCTTGTACGTTTCTGCAACTATGTAACATTTGTCCTTAATGCGATACAAGTATGAGAGGAGCTTCGATATGTTGCAGCCTAAGTATCGTGAATTACGAGCGCAATAAAAATTTTAATGCTACAACAAGGAAAAGAACGTTCCGATTTGTTTAATTCTTTTAATTCGAATCGTGAAAAAAGGACATGTTGATTCAAAATGATAGTAATCCGTAGTATGAAAAAAGTAAGGACGAACATATAAATTAAATTGAATTTTTCAAGATATTTGTTCAGATCAGAAGAGATGAAAGGTGAAAGGTCTCGGAATAAATTATTTTTTTAACGTTCTGTACGTGACGCGTATACGCGAATCCTCAAAAGGTGTTACAATTTTTATTTCTTTAAGCTTTTTAAGACAAAAAAAAAAGCTTGAAAAATAAACGTCCCTCTACCTTGTTCGTCGAAAAAACTCAGGTCGTTTGGTCTGACCTTAGAAAGAAGTTATTCAGTTGCGAAGGATATTGCGATAGTTTTGCTGTTCACTGTACATGACCATTCTATGGCAAATCGATCATTTTTTCTCGTCGATGTCAGGGATTCTTTTTTTTTCCAACTTGCCAACTCGAGAAAGCAAAAGAACTTTCGACAGATCTAACGTACGAAGATGGAAGAGATCGATTTACGTAACTGAAAAGATGCGTAACTATCTTTGAATAAATAAGAAAGTTACATATTATTTAAACGAAAAGGGTCGTTTCAACAAAAATCCATTGTCCCTATCGCGCTCTATTTTTTATGATCTTTACACACTCATTAGTATTATGGTCATATAGCAGTTTCAACGATGCTTCGGCTATATAACGAGCTATCCTACTCATATCGAACTACCACGGAAAATGCAGTCGAACAAGCAGACTAATGCCAATGATTCATGGACTCGTGGCAAACGAAAATTAATCGCCGCGAGTCTTTTTCGTGTCGTTACTACATACTATGTATGTATGTATGTATGTATGTATGTATGTATGTATGTAGTTTGCTCCGGACATACAGGCTAACAGATAATAACCGAAGAGAAATATCCAGGCTGTGTCACGCGACAAAACCAACTAGCATGATTTAGGATACCACCACCAGTGATACAGGATGTGCATCTATTATGTATAGTGATAAAAATTCTATTACTTTCTTCTCACAGTAGTATGTGTAACTAGACTGCGAATATTTATTGCGCGTTCATATTTCCACGAAAATAATTAAGAGAACGGCACTTGAGCAAGAAGTTGTCGTTATTTATTAAATATTATAATAGATTGTGCCAAAAGTTTCTTTCGTTCTATAAGGAAATAAACGCACATTTTTCTGTTTTCTATTAGATATTATAATAGATCGTGCCAAAAGTTTCTTTCGTTTTATAAGGAAATAAACGCACATTTTTCTGTTTTCTATTAGATATTATAATAGATCGTGCCAAAAATTTTTTTCGTTCTATAAGGAAATAAACGCACATTTTTCTGTTTTCTATTAGATATTATAATAGATCGTGCCAAAAGTTTCTTTAGTTCTATAAGGAAATAAACGCACATTTTTCTGTTTTCTATTAGATATTATAATAGATAGTGCCAAAAATTTTTTTCGTTCTATAAGGAAATAAACGTACAATTTTCTGTTTTCTATTAGATATTATAATAGATCGTGCCAAAAATTTTTTTCGTTCTATAAGGAAATAAACGCACATTTTTCTGTTTTCTATTAGATATTATAATAGATCGTGCCAAAAATTTCTTTAGTTCTATAAGGAAATAAACGCACATTTTTCTGTTTTCTATTATTTTATTGAATTACGTACGATTCATTTTGTCCTATTAAGACGAAGATCATATTGTTTGACTGAATTTTCATGTTTGTATAAAGATGCGTTGTCGTAAAAGACATGTTCGTAAAAGAAAGACTCTTTCGGGACAACCTGCTGTTATTACAAGCAACAGGTACTCTACTTTGGATATTTTATACGTTTTTCGACATTCGATACGTTTTTACACGTTACGAGCACGTTGTATGCATTTCTTCGTGATTTCAAATTTCTCCTGAATGTATAAAAAGACCACGATATACATATTCCAACGAAGACAAATAAAATCGCGCTTCACTAACCAGGCGAAACTTCAACGCGCAAATTCAACAAATTGTCGAACTTTGAAATTACACGCAGACAATACGCAGATGCGTATCGCGCAATTTTTATTTTCTGCCACAATTCACTCTCAGAGAGTGAAATCTGCCTCTGAAAATTTTCCGCTACGACTAGCTGCAACGTCGACAGTTACTTTTATCGAACGATAGCTCTGATCGAAAGATGTAACTCTCGTCCGAAAAGTTTCTTTTTACCTACTTGCGGCTTGAAAGCTACAACGCAAAATCGAAAAGTAAAGCGATTCTCAAGGGTGAAATTCATCCCTTTAGAGCGACTTTGGACAGCAAAAGAATGTCCTGTACGCGTCTCGGAAGTTTTATAATCTTTCGAAACTTGACTTGTAAGTAGAAAATTTGTTTATCTATTTTGAATATTTTATACGCTTCTGCATGACTACACTCCTCGTCAAGGAGATAGCCCAGGTGTGCTATCTTTAATTTCTCAATGTTATATTTTTCAATGACCTTAATATTATTGAAAATTGCTGGGCAGAACTTGCTCACGGCGTATACGCGAATGGAAAGCAGTATCAACACGTACAAGAATTAAAAAATGCAATTGTACGCGAATGGGATACGTTAAGTGAAAATTATATCCAGAAACTATATAAATCGATACCGAATCGTATAACAGAAGTAATAGAAAATAAAGGGGGATGTACCCGTTATTAAATAAGTATATATGTTCGATAAGTAATTATTGTTAGTTATAATTTATGTCGATTATTATTTTCTTATTGTACATGTGCTATCATTTCGTTCTTAAAATAAAACAATTTTTTTGTTACGCGCTAAACCTCATAATATTTTTAATTATTTTCAACGAATCGCATATTCTGAGCTCATAATATTTTAACGAAAAACTTTGAGAAATTAAAGATAGCACACCTGGGCTATCTCTTTGACGAGGAGCGTACGTACGTTCCGTGTACTCGTTTTCGAATTTCTCATAAACGCGCAGAAAACGTACGCGACAACTGTCCTATGCATCTTGTTTTTTAAAATTGAACGATAATCGCAAGAACTTGTAACGTTGAAAAACGAGCCACCGACTCTGCCCACCGATCTTTCAGATCATCCTCCCTTTTATTTAATTACGACTAAGTGGAAAACATCGGTAACGAACACAACGTCGTCGATATCCCGTACAATACGCCGTGTTACGATATTACGGTGAACTTCATTTGTCAGCATCGGCTTCTCGTTGTCTTCCGTTAGTAGCGAACTGATCTTTACGATTCTTGCGAATACACCTTCAACGACGCTTTAAACTCGTCGTCGTTTTCCAGGACAACGCACACCGCGCCCGATATTTCGCTTTCTCTCGCTCGCGAATAAATGCCCGTAAAAGCTCCGGATCGATAAGGGACACGGTATGTTAAATTCTTTTTCTACGAAACAGTTACAAGTCTGATGCAGCTTTCGATTTCTCTCAGAAGCGATTCACGCGATAATCGTTTCCCTTTACGACGATTCTGTGAAAAGCTTCACACGCTTTTCCGTTACACACGACACATCGTCACCCTTTCTATCGAATAATCCAAGCCGTTCGACAAGATCAATTCCGCAAAATTCCTGTTCCTCGCTACTCCTCGCGTGGAAGATTTATTAAGTTGAAATTTCACAGATCGTAGCTGCCAAGCTACTCGTAAGTTACTCGCAACTCGTCCTTTCGTAACTTGTATCTCGTTCGTGCATCGTGTTTCTGCGTATTCTTCCCAATAAATTCTAATTAAGCCGCGGATTCATATTTTGGAGAACGTAAAAAGATAGAATCTCGGTTGAAAATTGTCTTACCAATTAATTGCTGTAGAAAACGCTACTTTATATATTTTATATTATTTTTATATTTTTATATTATTTATATCATCTTTTCGTATTCCATTTCGAATCTCCTATGAATGCAAAAAATGTGTAATAGCAATATAATTGATCGCGTGGTATTAAAATCTTTCCGTTTAATTGCAAAGTGGTCACAAAGCGGAAATGTCAATGAAAATATTCTTATCGCGTTTCTTCTCCTCCGCGATCTTCCGAGACGTTAAGAAAATCGAAATTGTAGGATTTTAAAAAGGAACGTGAGACTTTGACGTTATTGAGAAAAATATTTTGACGAGAAACGATATCGCGATAAAGCTCGCTTAAGCTCGGTATTATCTTGAACGTAGAATAAACTTTTGCCCTTTTTTAACTCGTCGAAGCTGCTTTAAGTTGCTTTAGCTGTCATCTTGCGCTACTTTCGCGATCATTAAAAATTTCTCTCGGAAATTCCAACGAGAAGCAAAATTAAATAAATCGACGTGCATAGTAATTGCGCGTTGTTATCACGACAAGAATCGCGTCAGTAGGAACGCAGTTGCAGCTTTTTTATTCGCGGCGAAAACGTTCGTTTTTGATACTGTCGGTAGTTTCCTTTGGATAGAAAGTGGAAAAAAGAAATGGAAATAATTCGCACCTCTTACCCAGTAATTTTGCCTTTTTAATTAGCAGCGAGTCAACGACTTGTACGAAAATCTCCACACTAGTCGGCGGCAGCTAATCGCGACAAACGGCGTGCAACGATGTGCAACTTGTCCTACAGCTGCGAAAAAAGCTATTCAGCTCGTTCGAGCAGATTCAGCAATTTTAACGGTATAAAGCATGTCCAACGTTTCGTGGAAAATGTTATCTGCGCTCTGTTTTTCTTTTATCGTTTTATTTTCGTGACTCGGAGATCGCTTCCAGGCTGAGCAAAGGGAATATTTTAATAGGAGATCAAAAAGGGGAACAGCCTATCAGATCGAACGATGGAAAGTTTTTTAAAATAGATGACAAATCCGCCAAGTTCTGCGTCCCACTAAGAGCATAATTAACTTACAACTGCGTGATAACTATATCGCGGATGTTCACGCGTAAATTCATTCGTACCTTTATCGAAGCGATAAAAAATATTTTTTAATAAAATTTCCGATCGATGGAATTACGAATTTCCATCAAAATACGAGAACCGAATTAAAATTTATCTCGTCCACTATCGATATTGCCACATCTACAACGTTTTTTTTTTTTTTTCGCTTCTCACGTTTCGCGTATTTTTTTCATGCTACGCGAATTTCCATAAATATATAAACATCTGCAGTCTAGTTGAAACGAGTCGATATCCCCTTCAAATCGACGTATTTCGTTCGAAAATCAAATAAAACGATGTTTTTCGATAATTCGAAAAATTGGTTAACAGCGAATTCGATTTGATTTGTTTTCATTCGACGCGTTCGCTTTAATTGCCCTTTCATTGAACGCTTTGCTTTGGTCCCCCGTCTTAAACATTTCCTCGGAAAATGAACTTCTTAACGGACTTGATGAACGGTGTGGACTTAACGAAGGTAATTTTTTATACCCGCGGAATGATCTTTTTCAGAGAATCTTAACGATGGTCGAGCTGATAGAAGGAGCAATGCATTTCTTTTAAACGTCTTCGTTTAAATCGTTACGAGATATTCGAATAAGTTGTAACCGACCATAAGCGTATCGTAATTGAATTATTAATTATTTATTAGAACAAACGATAATTAATATATATTTCTCGACGATACGTTTCTACGTGACATATTTCTTTTCGTGAAAATTATCTCCTGAATTTTCTACCGTTTTGTACACCATGGTAAATGTCCTCGTGAAATAGCTTCCACGATAAAAGTCTCTCGTACCTGCACGATAATAAAACTGTTTTTATTCAATCTCTTTCATTGTTTTCGAACAGCAAATCTATTCTCTGTTGCTTCTTATACGACGCGAAATACGTTACACGATAGTGCGTTACCGTTTAAAGGTTAAACTGTGTACCGTAAAAGGTCAGGTTACAATTGTTGAGAAAGTTGCTCCGAAAATAATGGAAAACGTCAAGATAAAATCTGCATTTCTATCGGTTTAATATCTTTCCATGGAATACGAATTTTATTAATTCTAAAACAATCGGCGTTATTTTCAGCAAGTTATTCGGTCAAAAATTCAGTCGATATTTCACAAACTGATTGTTCAACGGATATTCCTTTCTCCGTGGTTGCACGGAATATACATTATTTTTTCATTTTTTTTGTCCTTATCGAAAAAATTCTCTGAATTCGTATCACAGTTGCGCATAAGTACGTACGGCGTAAAATTGCGTTAGACGTTTAATCTGCAATTTTTTCAAAGAACGAAAACACGCGAATAATCTCTGCGGTAAATTAATAAATTTACTTGAAGGATGCTTGCGCGAAAAAACGCTGTAAATTGCAAAATCGAATCATTTTGATGTTTCACCGGAGAACGTTCTACGTACCGATGAAAGTTCCCTATTACGAAATTTACCTGCGATTTTCCTTACCGAATGGCTACCCACTGACACTGGAAGATCGTGTGGCAACGTCGTTTCTGTAGAAAAAAATATAAATGTGCGGTGGCACTCGACAAAGCGACTACCACCACTCGACACCAACTTAGGTTACGGATGTTCGGGCCCGGGGTTCGAATTCCGGCGTCCGATTTTTCTTCCACGATTCTTTAAAAGAGAAGAAAAAGCAGCAGTACCCACCTCAGCAGCGAACATTCTACACCAGCAGAGGACCTCGGCCTCCACAGCCAGCCAACAGCAGCAGCAGCAGCAGCAGCTCTATCACCACCGCAACAACTGTCTTACACCTCAATTTGAATTGTCCTTTTAACTCGTGTGCCGCTATAGTTTCGTACGTTGCGAACTACGGGGCTACGCGGCCAAACTATACGACGCTTGATACCTCGAATCTCTTTGAATCGCAAACAACTGCAACACGAGCCAGAGAGGCGTTAAGATCGTAATGGATTGCCCTACAGCAACCCCCGAACCGAGTGCCAAAACGCACTCGACGCGCACTGTTCTTACTCGGCTGAAACCGAGGAAGAGAAAAAAAAAAAAAAGAAATAAAGGTGGTACACTTCATCCTCGTTGATCGATAGAATCGTTCTGTTTTGTGTCTGTTGGGGTAAACGAAGTAGCACAAGGTACGTTCCATCACGTTGCGAAACTCGTTCGCGCATCGAAGGTAAATGAAGATACGTTTGAAGGAATGAATCCAATTAACTTCGCGAATTGGATGTGAATTCGAACAAAGCCAATAGGAAGCTGCGTCGATTCTCGAATTCTTCCAATAATTGGACAATAATGCCGGCCGCGGGTCAAAGATTGCCGCTCCGGGTTGAACGATAATCGATACTCGGCAGTTTTATCAACGAACAATACGCAAACTGTCGTTTCGCGACGGACGCTATCGATAGAGTTGACGATCGATGACGCCACTCGAGAATCGTGCAAGGGACAGCAGTTATTTCTTTGCTATTATTCGGATTAAAGGTTTCCATGCACTTCACCACATTCGAATCGTTAAGTTGCATGGCTGTCGACGTACTTGCGTCCTCTGGTCCCATTGCCACGCGCTCGAGCGTCGCATCGAATTTTTGTTGTTCGCTGTTATTCAAAGTCACGTCAACCGCAAAGGCTTTCGGCTGCTACTTCGCGTTAATTCCATTCGACGATCAAAAAGCGGAATAACCGCGTAGCAATGGCGACATTAACGCGAACGAGGCGAGTTATTGTTCTCTCGAGTTTGCCAGCAACCTATTGTTTTATATTCGCTTCTCATCATCCTCGCTCTCCTGGGTAGCACAGAATTTCAGTTACGTTTCTCCTTGGTTTACGTCTACAGTCTACTCTTTCAACCACCGACCTTCGCGGCTCTCCTACTTAACATCTATGCTCGAAGCTTGAAACTTGAACTTCACCTTCCAACGTACCTCTAACTACTTGTACTCTCGCTACGCCCAAACTTTGACAACGTACAGACGTATAAGATGTGAAACTCGGTGTGAGAATATGCACAAGATGTGTCAGCACGACAGACCACGGACATGCCACGGAAATCTATTACGAAACTCCAAGACACAAAGGGAAGTTGTGTAATTACAAAAAAAAAATAGTTCGACGTGTATCACTGCGAAGTAGCTCGACTTCCTTGACGCTTTGACTGCCACGCCGAAATCACGTGTTTCGCTCAGGACGCCACGGGAGTAATTTTATTATTCGAAGCATATAATGGCAAAATAATAATAAAATGATGATGTAAGACAACATTCTTCCCCGATGGACCGTTTATCTTGTGGCCGCACTCAACCACGGAACTTTCCGATGGCTTTGCTACACAAAGCGCTGTCCCTTCGAAGCTTAAGGCCGACATGCCTAATGTACCATCGATATCCCTACGGTTTTTTCGCAGAATAAATCGGCAACTATCGCGGACATTTATCAAACGCGTGCGTAGTGGGGATATCGCAACAAAGAAAGGAACCGTTTGGTTTCGAACAAAAGATTCATTTCGTTCCGAGCTGCGAAGTGCGAAAGGTCTAGCGTAATGGCGAAGCAAACACATTTAACTCTTGATTGTTAATCGTTGATCGTTGATTGTTAATAGTTTAATAAACCTTTCTTGTTGAACATCAAGAGTATTTCTTGTGGGCACCAACAACCACCTTAGTCTTATCGATGGTCACGGATGGCCACCGTGGCGCCTTGGTAACAGTTGATAGCGACATATTATAACAAGGTTTCGTTTATTTCAACAAACCATTTGCATTCGTCATTTTATGCAAAACGTGCAGAATATATTGTTGAAACGCGTAGAAGATATTAGTAAACAGTATTTGCTCATTCTATATATAACAGTGTAGTATCGTGAATTATTATAATTAGTTTATTAACGAAAAAAGGATTAAACAGATGGTAATTAGACAGGAAAACAATGGTTATTTAACATAAACTAATCGCAACAACGTATTATAATTAAGAAACAACTAAATAACTAATTAGCAACTCTAGTCAACACAAACGCAACTCTCAGCAACGCTAACAACACTATATGGACATTTGCACTCTTTGGCTTCTCAACTCATTCTGCTGTCAATTCGTTTATCGTCCCCTAGCAACTTCTTATCTTTTGTCTTCGCCTCGCTACGCACATACTCAGCAACAGCTTGTTTATTATTCGCATCGCAGCAACCGCTTATTTACAATCCGCGCTACACCCCCCAGGCCCCTGGTCCACGATACTACAATACTAAGGTATATGCACACTTCTAACTTCAATTATATGATTATAAAGCAGCATTTGCGATTATCTTCTAAGCTGTGTTTATAATAATATTCGTAGATTACCCCTCAAAGATATGGATGCAAACACTGTGCACCGTTAGATGCAAGATTTGCTTTCATTTTTGTTTTATTGATGTTCTAATAAAAATGTTGAATTGTTCAATGGGGCACTTTTCATTTCAAAGTATCTTCTATTTATCGGTTATATACAAAATGCCCTAACTGTCCATTTTCATACAATTTTTAAATCGTAAAAAGAAAAGAAATTGTAAAAAGTTCAAGGGCTCCGGTCACCAACGACCACCATAGCGTCACAGGAGAAACCGTGACCGGCCAAATATGACCAACGAGACGGTCAAACCTTACACGATCCTAAGAATCTAGATTCTATATGGAAGAGTAATAAATAGCAAGAAGAAAAATACCCAGTAAACAGTCGCAACTTCTTTTCATAGTTGCAACGTGAATTCCATAGAATTGGATAATGTAAATTGGTGGAAAAAATGACGAATGTTAATGTTACGCGTCAACGCAACTATTGCTGTTAGCAGGATCAACACGCGCATGGTCATGGCTCATTAGCGCGTATATCGTCAGGCACAAGGCTGGGCTGTGGTACTCCGAGGCACAAGGACCTCTGTTTTCGTGTTACCTAAGGGTAGTTACGGTACAAACGGGTCGATTGAGCGGTCGACTGGCGAGAAATTTGAGTAAGTCTCACCCTGCGGAAACGCGAGTTCGGTCGACTAGTCTAGGTCAAGGGTCGAGTGGCGGATAAAATTTTCACGTGCGAACGCAAAAATTTAATTCCGTAGGTCGGTGAAACCTCGGTTCTGTGGTAAATAAAGTTCGCTTAAAAATAAAGTGATCTCGTTTCAAACGAATCAACGTGCACAATGCGCGACGTCGTAGTAACGTCCGACCAACGGCTTCTTCTTTGCGACTTGCAGCGAGTCGGACGACGATTTTCTCCTCTGTATCTCGTCTATCTCGCGAATTAGAGGCGTAGTTTAAAGTTTCGATATCCAATCAACCACTCGTGGCCATCAGCGACGTGTTTTTAACAGTTTAGATCTTGTTTACCAGATTCGCTTGTTCGGGAGACTCTGTTGTCCTCTTCGCTTCGTTCGCGCAGTATCGCCCGACGAAACGGAAATTGCGAGCTGCAAGCTGTTCTTGACTTTATTTGCAAATTTATTCGAGCGGACATATTTCTAATTACGATTAAGATCGCCAAGCAAGAGCAACGCGATCGAGTGTCACACGAATCTCGATTGCGCTTGATACGTGCGATTTATGGCGAGAAAAAGGCGAAACCGTGTCGGCGGATTTGGCACGACTTGCAAATCGCGAGTGTTACACGGTCGAGTGAATAAATATTCGCGTGTTTCTTTCGTTCGTCGATGGTAAAATTTTATCACCTCTGTAACTGATACGTTTTACGGCACGACGAACGATTTATAGCAAATTCTTAATGCTTCTGATATAATTTGCCAAGAATTTATATCATCGAGCTTATAGGAGCTTGATTACCGGTCGAATATCCTGTTAACGTCTATATCGATGAAATCAGCAACACAGTAAAATGATACAGCACTCGGTCTACGCGTTATTTTATATATTTTTATGAATTGCGACAGAAAACTATCGTAAGAGGCTACTAGAATTATTTGTTGTTTATTATCTTACGTTTTTCTCTGATTTTAAACACCGCGATCAAGTTGGAATAAATTTAAATTGAAACACATCGATGAGGAATGAAATTTCAGGGCACGTGTTAAAAAATAGACGAAATAGATTTTCGTGATCTTGATGGCGTAAAGCGTCAAGCGTAATACTAGCAATGTCAATACTAATGTCGACACCGGCAGTAAATTGATCTTGGTGGTTTAACGCACGGACAATCAAGTGCAACCAGCAACATGCGGATTTAATCAAATTACATTAGAAAATTACGTATGTACACGAACGATACATAGCATATTTAACAGTTTGCGTTCCTACGTCGAGTGTGACTCGATATCAGTTTTTATCCGAGGAGTTCCTTTCAGTCCCACCTGTTTCTGTGAAACGTGCGAAAGAAAACCAGGATCGCATCCTGGAAATTGTTTCAAGATATATCGTACGCTTAAAAATTACAAAATACAACAATAGTGTGAATAAAACTGGTATTTCAGTGAATTTGTTTCTTTCTTTATTTATTTAAACTGTTCTATGTTTTAGTTAAAGTAAATTTCAAATAAAACGCTTAAAAGCGTTGGGAGCTGCTGATAACGAAATTGAAATAAAATTCGCAGTGCAAAGGGTTAATATCAGAGTCATTTAAAGAAATCGAAGTACTCGATACGATTGAAACTTAAAGACAGTCTCTCGTTTGATAAAACAATATTTTATCACTAACTTCTTTCCTATTGGATAAAAGCGAATTTTCGGATTATCGAAATCCACGATTGCAAACAATAATTTCGACAAACGTTCTCGAAATCGAACCTCCGTTACACCTATCGTCGATTAAAATATAAACTGCGCTTATCTGAAATTGCTCGTACGTACTGCGACGTAGAATTTTATTTCAACGATGCTCGACAATTTCACTTTCAATTCTAAAAAATGTTACGCATCGAGCGGAAACGTGTGATAATGAGCTTTTTTCGTCAAAAAGTTTATTCAAATAATCGTTATAGCACCTTAAAGTATAGTACTTTTTTTTCATGGAACACACTTTTTCTTTACACCCGCCAAAATTTTTAATTTCACACTATTTTCTGCCTTTAGGTAGTTCATTGACAATGAACATATATAATAATTTAATCCTCTTTTTGTTTTTTTTTTGTTTCAGTCAAGAATTACGAGGTGGATCTTGTCCACCGATTAAAAACTGCAGTCCGTGAAATAGGTTTAGAAATCCGTTATAATTTCTTTTTTTACTTAAAAAAAAATTTTTTGTACTCGTCAAATACATATAAAAGCATACCTCGACATTCAATAACTTCGCTTTTTTCTTTCCCTTCCAAAAAAAATCACAAAAAAGCGTTGGTTCAGACCATTCTAATTCAGGCCACCCACTTAATCGCTTTGAACAGCGATCGCGATAACAGTGGTTGATCCCTTAAACAATCATATCGTCCAAGTACGTAAGAATTTAAAGCGAGGATCAGCTTCGTGACAGAGCTGGCTCTGACGTTCGTTTCTGCGTACGAGCGAGAAGTCGGGAAAACGTTGATATTAAACTAAAAGTTATCACCGTATACGCGTAACGTGTTCCTGTCGCATCTACTTCACCAGCTGTAACGCTAGACGTTCTGACGCGTCATAATCACTTAGTCGACTAAATGTAACATCAACCGTTAGCAGAGAAACGTGAAAGCATTTCGGCGTATTTCTATGTACGAGGATTTATCGAGAAAGATATTAAAATTACATTTATCAAACTGCTTATAGCTTGAACAACTACACACGCCTCTCTGCCTACGTCTTTACGTAGAAAATATTTTTTCTACCCAAGAGACGTACGCAGATTTTTCCAACTCACTGTATTTTCACTGTATTGAAAAGTTCTATACTACGAGACACGTGATACATTCTACGAAACCATTTAGTAACAAAAGCAACGAAGAAATATTCGTTCTCTTGCACAGGCTAACGACCAAAATGCGTTTCTTCCATTTCACAGTTTTTACGAGATTCAGCGAGACCGTTGCGGATGTTAAACCGCGTTCGACAAATATAGCGGAAGACCATTTATCTGAACTTGTCAGGGAACGAACAGTTTATATAATTGGAGTTCGTATAATGGAAGCTTACCAATTTTCCTCGCTACGTATCACTTTTGCTCGGATAATAGGAACTCACGTTCGGATACGTGAATTTAACCAGCAAACGTTCCGTTAATTGGGCGTTAATTAAAGTTTTGTTTCGATAAACGCATTTTTACTCTACTTGTATTTTTCTCGATAAATCCCGTGTACGCAACGAACGCTAAAATGCTTCTACGCTTCTATGCTAACGGTCCATGTTACCACTTAGCCGACTAATTGTCAGCGATTAATAAATTGTGATAATTACCCGATAAAAACCGATTGATAAGTGAATTTATGATACGATTAATCAGCTCTACCAGATCTCTTTGAAAGCCTGTACCTAGAACGTGTCGCGAAAAGTAAGCGGTGACGAGTATACTCGTCAAACACGGAGTACGCATGGCTATTGTAACATAGAATCAAGTTACAACGAAACGACTGTTTTATCTTGTAATTTTATTAATCACGGGTTAACATTCTGCAATGGTGTTACTCTTATGATGTAACTGAGTGAGTTGCGAGACTCGTGGGAAAAGCAATAATTACATACCCTTGAATTACGTTGTTTATAAAGGCTGAGGTGTGGTGTATGGTAATAGCCCATACAAAATGTTTTATGGAAACATCGATGGATCTCGAAGAGAAGTTTCGCGTTTTAGATCTTTCGCTGAAAAGGCGGATGCTAAAATAACGTTATAATCGACAGCTGCGTCCATTGTACGCAGGTGAGAGGTCAGTGAGAAAAGATAAAATGTAAAGACACGATGGATCTGCTCTATTCTACGTTCCATGGAACCACGAAATATCTTAGAGCCCTTAAAGCGTGCGGAACAGAAAATTTCGTTATCGAAGCACAATTAGTGCAAAATTACAATACATATATATGATATAAATAAATGAATAAATCTGTTCGTTTTTCACTTGCCTTTTCAACAAAATCCATTATCTTTTATTATCGTAAGTCACCAGCTAAGACATACGATTAATTCTAAAAATAGTGCAAGTGATATAAGTATTTAAAAGGCACATTTTCGAATAAATTGCTCGTAAAATTGTACGACGACGCGTAAATCTCACGTTAGAAGATGGTACATTTTACGAAACGCTTTATTGCGTGTCGGAAAAATACTTTTTAACGCGCTGGAACGCCGAACGTCTAAAAGCGTCTAAAAAGCAGATACAGCGGCGAACGAAGGGAAGTTTAAAATTCATAAAACTGTGTACTGTAACTACACCTTACCGTACTAATTACGTTCATTACCAACCGTTGAAGACAGTTATCCGTATGAAGCTTGTTCGCAATCCAATCCTTCTTATCAATTATAACTTTTTTAGGAAAAAAGAACTGTCGTCTTTCTTCTACCCTCTTTTTTCACCCTTTAAACTTCCTTTCATCCTCCATCGTATACGACTCGCTCCACTTTCACAGCCAGTGGCACGTACGTGCGCCACAGAATAGACGACTATCGTCGACGATTTTTAATAATTTCTAGAAAGAAGAAAACTTATTAAAATTCGCGATATATCAATTTGAAGCTGTCTTACCTTATCCACCAGCGTAGACGCTGCAGTAAATACACGGGCGTACAAATACTTTTTGCGGCCACTGTACGTCTACATTTCTTCTCTGCCCCTGTCTTTCCCACTCGCCCGCACATTCTTTTTTCCCTGTCACGTATTTCGCACATACACACACGCGCACACACATGTGCACCATACGCACATACGGGGAATTACAGCACGCAAACCACACGAATCAGACTCAATTACGAATTAATAAAGAAAGTCGATGTTTCCCGCGGAGATGGTCCGCGAACTATATCTCCCGGGTATTCGGACGTGATTTCCGTTTCGAGATACGATTTGGAATGCCAAAATGAAATTAGCGTGCAGATTTACGTCCGCCAGCCGTGCGATCGATACCGACCGATTGCCTTGAAATTAGAGTCGATTGTGGAACAGATTGGAGTTTGCCACTGGCGACGGTTAGCAAACCGTCAGACGAATCGCAAAAAGGATTTCGTGCGGCGTATCCTCTGATCAATAGTCTTTCGAACTCTTCGTTAAGACGAAACGCTGCTGGACAGTCGGCGGAGAGAATTTTCTTGAAATCTCCTTTGCTCCGCAGCGGATAGACGATCAACAGACATTTTTGACTTGGAAGAATTCTACGAATTCTACGAACGTCTATGAGGGTGTCACACGCTTAGAAACGGCAATAGGATAGGCTAAACATCCTGCATACCACAATAACCAAATAGTAACGAAATAAGCGCCTCTGATACCAGACGACAACCCCTCCAGAGGGACCAGAAGCCACAGTATAAGAACCCTCCAAAATAAGCGCTCGAATCAGTCTGTTAAAATATTTTCACCCAGTCTCTTGCAACATTTTGTAGCACTTCGAGCCGTCACTCGGTTGGATTTGCATAATAAATTCTGTTATTATACATAAAGTTCAATTCTTTCACCTTACTCGTGAAACGTTCGAACTGTGACGCGAGCAGATTGTGACATCAACCACATCTCAATCAGAGACGAGACCACAGACACCGGGAGAGACAGCAACCAGGTGTTTACGGTTCCTCACTGCGTACCCTCAATAGCCTTAAGGACCTATCACAAATCTCAGGAATTTTCCAGCTAAAATCCTTCAGACCAAAAACAATCATCTTTTATTTCAAGTGCTCTTTACATTTTTGTCTACCACGGGAAGATACGGAAAAGTTGGTTTTCTCACGTTCGGTATCTTCCGTCAGCAACTTTATCTCGGGGGAGGCTAAGATCCTTCCTAGTCCTCCAACCTTCTTATTACCCAATCCGAAGGAATGTCTATTGTCCTCACTTTTCCTAACCAAAATTGTCCTTAACGAATCAGCTCATCTGGTGTCCTTAGACACACCCATCACTAGCTTTCCTCCGCCACAACATCCTCGCTAAACGTTACTTATTCTCTATCTTTAGAACAGTCAACATTTTTACAAAGTTTCTTAGGTCAGTCGCGTTCTTGACTTATCAGTGTAATTACCTTTCATATAGATTCATTGAGGTAAACTGTGATTTTATACGTGTCAATTCGGTGTATATTGAATTGTGATTGTTAAGTTCATAATAAAAGGAAAGTTAATAGTTGTGTTACGGCTCAACCTTCTTGTCCTTTAAAACCTACGTCTCCAGTTTACGTGACAAAATCACCGGCGATCTATGGGTTTTCGCGATGTATTGTGTCTCCGACGTGACAAGGGCGTCTCCTAGCGAACGATTCGTCGTAAGATGGTTGGCGGTAGATCGATTCAAAAATCCGAGTACGACGAATTTAAAAACTCGGTTTCGTCCAAAGTTCCGCATGTATGTACGTTTTAAACAAAACCAATTTCCATATCAACGGCTGAATCTTTTTGGCGATTTTAGAATTAAACGGTTTTCCGAGAATTTCGCGAAACCGCGTATGTATATATATTCGTATTCAGAAGAATGTATTCGCGAATCTTGTCGTCGAATCTGAGGAATAAACGCACGAATAGAAAAATTAGATAACGAAATTAGATAGAGGAAAGGCGCCGAATACATTAAATATCTTTGCATAGACAATTTTTATCGGGTTGTCGGGACGTTTTTATCCAAGTTTCAGTCCTTTTCTATCGCGATTATCTGTGCCGCCGAATGATTTACATAAAAATGAATCCAACAAAGGTGAACGTAGAATACGAAATTACCTTCTCCCCAACTTTCAACCTTTCCCAGTAGTAATATAAAGATTCACGTTCCCTTCGTACATAAGATCGAATGTAAAACTTCTAAATAAGAAAGCCAAGCCATCTCTTTGAAATCAGAAATGGTCGATCACTTGAATCTGAATCTTAACAAATAAACGTAGATAGTAGCTTCAAAGGTTATTCGATATAAAGAATCTTCGAGTTCGTCATTAAATCTACATGCAATCGCGAAAGGTTAATAGCTGTTCCACGGAGTCTCTCTCGCCCGAAAGATTTTATTCGTATTTTATTATGCATCGCTTCTAAATTAACCGACCTACAGAAACAAACGAAATTTACCTATTGCGTAAACTCGCTCGAATAGGACGATGAAAAATAATTTCCAAGCCGCAGGTAGGTAACTCATTGTCGGTGCATTGAAATTCAAATTCTACGAGACACCCGTACACTGCACAGATCGTGGACAAATGGAACATTGGAGAAGATAGAAACGCGAAATTATCGGTAGCGGAGAAAGGAGAAACGAGGTTAAAATGGAAATATAGAAAAAATGTATGAAAGAAGAATGAGTCTAAATATCATATGGCAGAATTGAACTCTTGAGGTAGGTTTCTACTTTCAATAGACCAGAGGTTACGTGCAGTGCATTTAAATGAAAATTGAATTTCCTGTATACGTACCACAAAGTATAGAGTAATTTGCCCATGCGGGATATTTTAAAAAGGAAATTCATCTTCATTCGCTTTCTGTTTAGTTCGTTAGTTTCGAGAATAAATAATAGAGACAGGTAATTCTATTTTATTTTTCGATCATCCTTTCGATCTTTACGTATTAAGCTGTTTACGTTGCTTGAATTTTCAATACTAAGGAGAATTATTCCTACAATTGTGCAATCCGAAATCTCGATTAATTTTCATTTATTTATTTGAGACTTTAAATATTTCCAATTCTAGTTTACCGTCGTTCGAGAAGAACACGCGAAAAAGTCGGATTTAAATCGAATAGACGAGAAGAAGGAAAAAGGACGAAATTTATAACGTTTAAAGCAACGTTTTATTTAATTCTGTGGAATAGGTTCGTGGAATATTTTCGATTATTCGATAAACTTAGTTTCTCGTTCGAGCACAAACATGCACTTGCACGTTTCGTCCACGCATTTCGTGCGATACTACGCTCAGCGATTATCGTTAATTATGTCATTGTAGAGCATATAGGCTTATTAATTAATATAAGAAATTATTATATACCTCAGGTGAGCGCACACGCGTGTATGTGTGTGTGATAGCTTTACTCGAAAAAAAGAATTTGCTCTTATCGTTCAGTTCGAATATTTTATACCTACAGCGTCGATAATTACTCATCTGATTAGTAACATCTGGTTCTTAATACTTGGTCCTAATAGTAATAGCAGTAATTTTCCTCTAATTTTTAAAATCGTTTTAAAGTTCAACGCTGTTTAACATTTCATTCTTGGGACACTCTCAGTACCTATGTATAAATAGTGTGTACGTATGTATGTATTTTTTATCGTAGTTTACGGTATTTTCTACCTCAATTTTCAAATAGTTTCTTTTAAATTCATTTTTATGAAACTATACTGACATGCAAGAAGGATACATAAAACAGTCTTCGACTGTTATTTCCTCGTCGATTATTCCACATCACTTAGAAATATTATTTGAAATTCTTATATTTACATTGTAAATATACGAATTTTCATATTTTTACGGCCACGATAAGGCGTTAGAACCCGGACAGATATTTTTGTTGTACTTCTTAAATATCCTAACGAATACTGTACTCTGGATGTCCTATATATCGCTGCATATTCTGTGCATTCTATGCGTCCTTAGATTCTATTATTCGCTTCTTTTGTCTTCCGAATCTTTAAACGTTTCCCACACAAACGTACAAAACTCTATGATCCGCTTATACCTCGTATACACGTCGCAATCTAATTGTTTCGCAGAGAACATGAAACCGGTATACCTGGTCGTTAAAACATTACCAAATTAATAGTGAAACGAACGAATAGAATAATCGATGATATTCGTCACATCGTTATTCCTACTTCAACCAGCAACCAATCTCGTTCTTTCTGCTCGAATAAGAAGTCTCGTTAAAGATACCAGTTCCTTATATATTTATAAAAAGAAAAAAATTCCGACCTTACGATATTAATTCTATGCTAATTGAACGTAGTTATCTTCGAAGAAATTGGCTTGCTCCTTATGCATAAATGCAGCATTTCCACGTAAGCTGATTCGTTGTTTGCTAGGTCCGCGATTTAGCGAGCCATCGAGAGTCAAAAAGCAATTTCGTTTCATTTCTTTGACTCTCGTTCCAATTGGACCGAAACTACGCCCGTTACATCGACGGAAATAAGTACGAAAGATCTCGCGAATCGGACGAAACGACGCAGCGAACAACGGAATAGTTCCTCGAAACGTTTATCCGTGATCGTGCATTCCTGTGGCCGTTTCTCGTGCGAGCAATTCCAATCGATGCCCGGGATAAGCGTGGCCCGTATTCCATAGCGCCGGATGTTCACCGGATGTGCCACTGAAACTTTCTCCCGCTTTCGACTTCTTCTCTACGCTAGTTAACGAAGCGCCGCAATCGTTGCAGAGTATCTCTCCCACGCGTTTACGTCGAATCGCGTACCACATGATCCGATATCGCGCCTTTTTTCGTTTACCATAACGCGGCTTCAACTACGACCTTTCCGCGAGAACACGCCTTTCAATGCTAACGGCTGCGACAAAAGCCGCACGAAGCGCGGCAAATTAAAAGCGCGCGAGAGTAACACGGAAAACATTGTTCGTATTTTACGTTAAAAAACGATTCGGAAAGGAATTTTACCGTTGTGAAAACGGTGTATGTAAATGGTCGAGATAGGAACAAATGGATAGTAGATTTTTTCTTTCTTTTTTCGTAACGCGAGCGATAATATTTAACTTTATCCGGTAAATAGGATACCCGCTCGTTCAACGAATTTTGTTTTACGATCGAGCCCCTATGACTTCAAAAACCTGCACGGGGCTACAACAATTTTGTTCGATCCCTTTCGCTTCGCTGCCTCCTATAAGTGGAAATAAAGCTTGCTTTAACTCGAATTGTCTACACATCCGGATACGTTATTTTACCTCTGTAACTCGAGTTTAGAACACGATCTAACCCAGACTTCTACATGGCCAAGTTTACCTGTGCGAGTACAACTTCCATATCGCCGCTACTCTAACAAGTTGCTCTCTGCAACTCTAACTTTTCCAGCTATACGTTACGTGCCGTCAGGAACCAATCTTTCTTTCTACTGTTGGCATTGTCTGGAATAACCATAAAGATATAGAGATACAGAGTGCGAGAGTCGTATGTTACCGTGTAAGTGGATGCGATATGAGAATAGAAAGAGAACGCCGTGTTAGACGGATAAAGGCGCCTTTTGTCCTTGTTCAACGCTAATCTTACCAAGCCCGGTGAAACGACATAGAAAACGTTATTTAAAATTGTGCATTCGCCTTTATTTCTTTCGTTCGTCTAACTTTATGCACATTCTTATATTATTCGATTAGTCGACTTCTCAATTTTTGTCAATAAGAAAATTTACATAAAGTTGGATGAACAAAAAAGAACAAAAAATAACGACGAATGTACAATTTTAAATAAAACTTTAAACGAAACTTTCAAACTCGTCATTTGACTTTGTCAGGTTTGGTAAGAGTTAGCGTTAATCAGGCACGATCGTTGATCGTGTTACACACTTACATATGTAGTCGACAACAAAACTTTCCAAGGGTTTCGTCCGTACAAGCGTAACACCGAAGTGTAAGTGCTGACAGGCCTAACGAGCCATCGATATCCCTGTGGATCCTCCGCCGAATATTTGGAAGAAGGCGACGTGGCAACAGTGGTCGCAGACACCTAACGAACGCGTGCGTAGTGGGGATATTGAGGGGCGACAAAAAGGAACGAATCGGATCGAGAAAACAGTTGAATTGTAAACGAGAAGTAAGAATCGTCAGTTGGAATCGAAAGTTGTACGTAAAGAGTCGAAAGCGAGAATTGTTGATAAATATATTGTTAAACACCGACGAGTATTTCTTTGCGATCCTACACATCCTATACCAAATAATCTCGCGTATTTACCGTACGAATGTGCCTGCGTTATTGGACGAACGTTTCATGCAGCGTTCTCTTTCTATTTCTATATCGCATTTTCAGTCTTCGTCGTCGTTATCGTTTTAAAAGTCGCGTGGTCGCAGAGCATTTGGTCGCAGTCTCAGTCTCGATCGCAAGACTGCGAGCTCGTTAGCGACTGGCTTGTGAAACTCTGGGCAAAGAATCGCGAGAACTGCGAGCGAATGGCGAAGGATGGACCTACAGTTTTAGGTCTGAATTTAGACCCCGAACGATCGGAACCACGCTGAGACAAGTCTCTGTCTCTCTTTGTACCTCTACGCAAATAACGCGAGACGAGAAACGTAAGACGGCGCAAGTCGTATCCCAATTTCTTCGAAGATCGGCGCCACACGCATATCGATGGAAGCTAAAGGTTTTTCGTCATTGCGCCAGTCATTTCCACCGTGTTTCTACGAACACCTGTCAAATTGACGGGCAAAGGAAAAGACATATCTTCTTTCCAAACGACCAATCTAATTTAAAATAATTCGGTTGTGCTGATTGCATAAAGCAAGGGGTTTGTATGGAATAAAATGTTTTAGCCATCGAAGAGACAATAGCCGAAATGTTCTTAAAAGACATAATTTATTTATACGATATGAAGGTGTTAGTTGTTGCGACCTCTTTGAGAAGCGTGTTAAAATGCGTCGCGAAAAGTAAGCGACGACGAGTATACTCGTGAAACGCGGAGTATGCGTGGTTGTTATAACACAGAATTAATATTCTGAGGATGTTCTGACAAGCATATAGTCTGAATTGCCACGTATTTTTCGAACGATTGAAAAGATTCAGACGGTCTTTTCGTTCCGATTTACATTTCTATTCGATATACGTTTATCGAATTATACAGGTACAATTTTTTGTTCCGCAATCTTTTCTTGAATATTCCATTCTTCCAGAACCTTTCAGGCTTTTCGGTGGGAAACTTTTCAATTTGATCTTTTACGTCGACCAAAGAGTTAAAAATCCGAACGAACTTTTCGAGCAGCGTTTAACGCGTGTAATATTTTATTAAAAATCAACGAGCATATTTAAAAACACTTCCAGTAACGTTTTTTCAGCGTGATATAATTAAAAACATAAATGAAAACATATACTTGAAATTTCCTTAATGGAAAGGTACTAAGCAAAGCTTATAACTTTATTAAATTCCTTAAAAACCGGAACGAACTTTCCGACCAATCGATATTATATCTAATACATCGATAACGATTTCGTATTACTCAAGCATGCGACGTGAAAACATTTTTATAACGTTTGCTTTTTTTACTGTTTCATTTAGCAGAGTAGTTAACATTTTTATAGGATACGGCGTCAAGTACGTAAGACGCGTTTCCGGTCCTGAAAGCGTTAAGTTGTAACGAGATGACTGTTTCATTTCTCAATTTCATTACCACAGCTTGCTGCAATTACTAAACTGCAATTTAAACAGCAATTTGTAACTACTTTTCACGCATGACGAGTATACTCGTCAAGAACAGCTATCCGGTTAACTATCGCCCGTCAGTTCGATCTTCGGTAAAAGATTACATATCGAAGATGTAAAAGAGATTGCAACGATTTGTCTGAAAGTTTGTGACTTTTGCGTGTGAACGAAATGCGATATCTCCGAAAAAAGAACGAATTTGAATGCGTGCGAACGACAAAGAGGAAAATTAATTGTTTATCCTTTCGCGTAGTCGATGTTCTACTATTTTGTCAATTTGACATATTTGAAACGAGAGACGCATTAAGTTGCAAAAATGCGGGACTGACAGGGGTTCATCTTTTGCATCTACGTCGAATCAAACGAGTTCCAAGAGGAAGCTTAAAATACCAACGCTTCCTGAAAAGGTGAACGCAATGGAACCTTCGTACTCCTTCGAATTTCCACTTGTCGAACCTCATTTGCTCGACGTTTTCGATAAGACGAAACCTCTAGAACTCGAAAATTTTTGCTCATCCTTTGAGCTTCGAGTTACCGAGGTTCGACTTTAGCATTTTACGTTACAAACACTTTACTTACGTAGAGTAATGTGGCCAAATATGGAAAAGATCTTTCTTTTTTTTTTTAATCCGATCGATAAATGTCTGTCAAACGACTACAGACTATTTCATTCAGTCAATCGCTCATTTTCAGAACGTTTACTTTCCCAGAAACTATTTTCGCTTATTTTAAAATTATTATTCTGATGGCAAAATGTGGATCAAGTAGCCAAGGGTGTACACTTTGACGCACGGATATACGATGATTGCGAACAACTACATTTCTGTTCTGTTAACCGATGTGAATGTTCCATATTTTGGGTATCTATTTTTCGATGTCGATTCGATATCGAGAATTTGTTTATAACGTTAGAGGTATAAGGCTAACACTTAGATCGAGCGTAATTGTGTAAATGAATATCCATAAGAATCTTTTATGTATCGTGACTGAGGGTAAAATAACAAAAAGAGAATAAAATAAAAGAAGAATAAAAATAAAGTTTTATGTGTGTATGTGTGTGTGGATGATTAAGCGAGAATACAAGGCAAGAGGAAGGATAATTATTGTAAATCGAGTTTATGGCCGGCAGTCTGAACATAAAGTATACTACGTTGCAAGCTACGTATGCGAGTGAACGTAAAAACTGTATTACTACCGTTACGTTACAAGGCACACGCACGAGCGAAATGACAGAGTTAGGATAAAAAGATTAGAAAATAAAACCAAGCACGCTGTAATGGTATTTCGCGATGTATTTTATTCTGTAACGTTATACCTTTCGATAAAAATCACAGATAATAAACCTAGTCTCAGTTTCAGCTGTAAGAAAAAAAATTTCCTTTTGTATTATGTGACGCTGCACTTCATACATCGCATACAAACCAACCGTTTCTCATATTTCGAAAACATAGCGTTCTATGTGTGAGGAGAGACAATAAGCACACGGGACATTTGTGTATGTACGTTGTAAAGGACTTCTCAATTTTGTGTATGTATCATCACGCATGAAATAACCAAACAGTGGATACAGCGATATGTGTTTGACACGGCCAAGCAGCGTGTCCGGACGTTCGATTTGCGTCGAAATCAAATTTTTCGGCTCGACTTCACCGAAATTTCGCGCTGAAACAACGCGTGACACACGTAGGTTGCATTTCACTTTCAATATTATTTTGATCGATATCCGAACCGAAAGTACTTCCCATTTTGATTTAATAACGCAAATACGTATTTATATCGCATTTATATGTGTTCTATGGCTTTAAAAATATTACTGATCGAGGCAGTAGATGACGATAACAAGCGAAACGAGAAAGTAGAATATTACTTGACTTTCGATGTTACATCTGTTTCAGCTGTATATTCTACGACCGATAGAAATTCGTCAAGCACAATGAAACTTGAATTTTAATCAAACCTTCGAAATAAAAGTATTTTCTATTTCGATTTCATGATACAAATTCTATACCATATATTCGCCATGTCTTTCGAAATATTATTCTCCGATAACGATAACAATAACGATAATGACGTAGAATAGATTTAACTTTGCATATTATATCCGTTTCGAACCTACGTATATATCCTGCAACCGATTAAGATTTCCAAAGCACAAATAGAATTTTTTCCATTTCGATTTAATAACGAAAATAATAATAAGAATACTTACTCATATTCTTTCTTCTTTCTAAGTATTATTACAATCCTGCAAGGCGGTGTGCAACGATAATAAGAAAATCGAGATGACAGAAACGGCCCTTAAACGCATAACTGCGCAACTATACGTGCAATTCGAAGCATTTCAATAACAGTCCCCGGAGTAGGAAACACTTCAAGTATGCGCTATCCTTGAATGAAGGAGTTAGACAAACTGACCGTCTACTCATTGTGGAAGCGCTCGATAATTACCAGTTCCTGGGGATTTTCTTCCTTACCGGTGTCCTCAATGAAAACTTGGTCCATGTATATTACTTTAAAGATTCAACCGAGATAATTAAGTTTCGAAAGTCCTTTAGACGCAGTCGTTTTACCGTGCTCGGTAGCGACATCTCGCGTACGCGGAAGCCGGAAATACAAGAGAAATTAAATTTCGCGCTACAACGTTCGTATAAATATCACATTTTAGATGCAAAGTTTCCTATATAATTTTCGATCTTTTTTTTCTCTATTCGATATGATGATTACGGTGACTCGAAGTTGTTCCCATTCGTTAGAAGATGCGTATATACTAACAATTAAATAATTTACTTATAAAATGAAAGAAACTTTTGGGACAAAGTAATATGTTTCTTCTTACGATAAAATACCCACTGTACGTAATATTTGCGCGCATCGATCGAAACAGGACGCAACGATGGTAACGTGTCACAATAATATTAATTGCTGGATCCTTTTTTATTTTTATTTGTACGAGGTTTACTATCGTTTGATTAATATAATTGCGCGTAATTAACGACATTAAAATGCGATCGATCGATACTCGTTGCAGACTGAGTTGTTTAGATTGGAAATTTCCATAACATTCATCCCTGATCATCTATGCAGATTCGAGATATGTACCGTTATACCATGTTGCGTGAACAACGAAATAAGCGTAACCCGTATCATCGGTTGACACAGTCAACACGGTTAAGGTAAACCAATTAAGGCAACGAGTTAGTAAAACGATTACCCTCCACGTTTTCTCCACGTTCATAATCGTGTATGATCCGCCTACCATGAGAAAGGTTATTAGACAACAGACACAAAATAGTGAAAAGCCATGTAACAACTATAGCATTGAAGAATCCAGTATTAACCGGTTAACCTAGTCGTTTTTTAAACGTAATTTATTTTTAACGGAAATGAAACGTCGCGTAAATAAAAGATCAGCAATTGGTAATTTGTATACTGTCCGTGGATTTCTAGCTATCGAACGTTAAAAACATAGATAGTTAAAATACTATAATAATACTAATCCAACAGACAAGCAACGATAATTTATTGAAAATTGATAATGAAAAACAAACGGAATTTACAAGAAAACAACGTTATAAGTTGTTATTTTTAATATCAGACGCTTGCTTGTTATTGGGTTGGCAACTAAGCGATTGCGGATTTTGTCATTAGGTGGTATTGACAAAATCCGCAATCACTTAGTTGCCAATCCAATATTTATCGTATGCAACGTATACGAAATCACGAGCAAGAAGAACCTTATGATATCTCGAGCGATTTTAATCGAGGTACAGTTGCAAACAACTTTTTTCATTAACTGCTGCAACTGCAATGCTATCTTAAAGTTTATAAGCACTAGCGGAACATTTGGAAAAGAAGCGGAGGAACGTTTTGCGTTTGTAACAAACTCGAAGGACGAGACAAACTGTCAGAGCGGATATTCATAAATAAAATTGTTCGTTTTACGTCTACGGACACGGTGAAGAAAGCTTTCTCGCGAGTTTAGACATTGCTACGTCGGATAAATAGATTCGCAAAGCGGAAATAATAGTCTTGCAAGTTCTTCTCGCGAAATCTACGACGTTGGCTGATAACGAATTAACGAAACTTTACGAGATCTTGTACGTTGTGTAATTGGGAACTTCGTTCATGTACGAATGAAACTTCTACAGAAGCGAAGGAAAGTATAATATCGCCGACAGCTTCGAAATATTTGTAACAACCACAATGTGATCAAATCGCGAGTTTAAACGAATGATCCGTTAATAAATATCAGACGAAGCAGGGAATTATTTTGGCGGAAAAGTAATAAAAATTGGTTCAAGTTGGTGGAATTTTCCTTTCGATGCCAAATAAATGGAAATATGTACGTGCGCGAATTGATCGATCTGGTTAAATTTTTGAGATTCGAAGCTTAGTGAAAGAAATAATTTACATTTGATTTGTATAAATCGGTTTCGTTCGACAACTTAAATTCGAATATACAGGATTGTTTATGAGAAAAAGAGAAAGATAATATGGAATACAATTTTCCCATATGACGTTTCGTTTTCGAGAAAATCGCGTTTGAAAATTTACCAAGCGTACTAGAACATGGCTAATTCTGGACTGAGCAGGAGTAAACAATCGACAGGACGTTATTCTACGTGTGAAAATAAACTGAGAACGTGGAACAAAATTTATTCGCAAGACGCTTTGTTTTCAAGAAAAATACATTTTTTAAATTTATCGTACACGCGTAATGAGCCAAGTTCAAGTATACTTGGTAGGTAAATTTTCAAACTTGGAATCTCTTGAAAACAAAGCGTCCTACGAACAAATTTTCCTCTATATTTCCTTCCCATTTTCTCTTCTCTTTTTTTTTTTTAATAAATATATGTCGATAAATTTATAATTATCGTTCCTTACTTTTACAGCGCGTCACACGAACGATATATAAACATAACAATCTCTAATTTTGTTACGATCTAACAAGTCCACCTGCTATTTATTTCTATTAAATTTCTGTATATACATATTACTAACCATTTATTTTAAATTTTCAAATTATTTAATTATGCAAGACGAAGGTAAAGGATGCTCTTGAAAAAAATTAATCGAAAACGTAGGACGAAGCATCCGCGTGCCAATGCTCATTCTTGAGAAAATCGATTTCGAAGATATGTTGGCTATGCGAAGACTGGATTAAAATTTGGTTGAATAAATTCCACTGCGTACGTACATATACAAAGTGCAATTTCCCAAGAGTTTGAGCCGTAATATTTTCGATACTACTCATTATATCGAAAAATGCTTCGGATAAAAGTTTGATGGTTGTAAGGAGGACATATTCCGAGGTTGCCAGCTTTTCTGTAGGTGGTCGCGCAACCATCGTACGAAGGTCAACTTTGTTTCTTCAAATGGAATCGCACAGTTCTTAATACATTAATCGATGCAGCTCGAGATTCTCTATAAAAAGTTATTAACCTACTTGCGTCGAAAAATCATTAGTTTAGTAAATATTTTAGGTACGAGAGACAAGGAAAGACGCAAGTCGCTACTTTCGTATTTGTCTTCGTGCTTGTCTTTCGTACGATAAATTTCACCAAATAAAAGTTAAAATATCCGTTAAACTAATATTTCTTCGTACGTAAATGGATTAATAATTTTTGCACGCAGAATCTCGGTTTAACTTTTATCCGAAACATTTTTCGATATATTTAAAAATATAGAAAATATTTCGTTTCAAACTCTCAAGTAACTCGCCTTGTATATATCGCGTTAGTATGTTTAATTTTATGTAAGAGAAAATAAGAAAGATAAGTTTGAAATAAAAAAGGAGAAATTTGCGATCGTTATCAAGAAAGGTTTTCAGACGTTTTATTACGAATTTACGACGGGAAGAAATTATACGAAATATGTAACGATTCGATATTGTTTGGAAAGCTCGTAAAACATAATCGACGTTTCAGTATCTCGTACAGAAACTTCCAGTCGATTATGGAATTTTCTATCTCACACAAGGTAACAACTGTACTTCACTGTCAAAAAGTTATCACAATTCAAGGAAACTTTGAATTACCAAAGTTCCTTCAATTTACGAGAGATCGTCAACTTTCCTTAAAACTTTCCTCTTTCGTATAGGAAAATATTATTGGAAATTAAACAATTTCGATCTTTACCGCGATCCATATATCATTACTGTGTTGTTCTTATCGATTTATACGTATCTTCTAGCAGCTCCTCGTGCACAATATTCCTACGTGGTATTACGTTATCGAATTTACTTCACTTCAGGCTTCAACTCAATTACAGCGTAACGACATTAATTTTCGTTTCTTTCTTCCTTCAAAATTAAAGTCACATCGGCGTATTTTAATGTAACTGCATTCCGTTAGAATTTGCACATCGATTAATTTCCTTCTTCTTCCTCCTTTTCTTCTTCTAAAGTTACAAATACCGTTGAAATGGGTCTCACTTCAAGCAAAACTTTACATCTTCTCTAGTGTTTAATTTCCTTAGTCCTGCGAAAGCTACAATTAGGTCCTGGCATAACGATTCTCTTTCCAGCGGCTTCTTTGGTCTCAATTATAGTACCGCGAAAAGATCGCTGACATACAGATAATGTCGACGATAAAGCGGAAATGCCGACAAGCTGAAAAGGTTGGAAAACTTCAATAGGCCTAACGGCCATCGATATATTAGGTTGTGTCTTTCTTTTACAGACACGTCTTTTACAACGATGCATTTTTATACAAACACGAAACCTGATCTTTATTTTGATAGAACAAAATGGATCATTCAAATGGAATTCGATAAAATAATATAAAACGAAAAATGTTGTGCAACCATTATTTCCTTATAAAACGAAAGAAACTTTTCGGACGACCTAATATTTCGGCACCGCAGTCGTTGATCGTCAGTTAGCCACTGGAAAGTCAAAAGTGAAGAGTCGTTAATCGAGAGTTGTCATATCACGCTACTGCATTAAATTCGAGCTTAATAATCATCGTTTTCTGTTTAATTCACTGTAATTAATCCATCTATCAATACTTTATCACATAGGGCAGAAACTACTGGAAATCCTAATTTCTAATATTTCTGAATAAAAAATTTGTATAATACATTCATCCATGCATTTGATCTCTCTTTCTTCTTTCTCTTCTAATTCTTTAGCTAATTATGTAATCTTTAGCTAATTATGTAATAACGACGACGAAATTGTGACATCAACCCGCATTAGAGACGAGGCCACAGACACCGGGAGAGACAGCAACCAGACGTTTACGGTTCCTCACTGCGTACCCTCAATAGCCTCAAGGACCTATCATAAATCTTGGCATTTTCACACCTAAGGTCCTTCAGACCAAAAACAATTATCTTCCATTTCGAGCGTTGTTTATATTTTTGTCTACTACGGGATGATAAGGAAAAGATGGTTTTCTCACGTTAGGGACTCTCTCGGGGGCGGCTAAGACCCTTCCTAGTCCACCAACCTTCTTAATTAACCAATCAGAAACAATGTTTATTACCCTCACTTTCCTAGCAAAAGTATCCTTAACAAACCAGCTCATCTCGTGCCCTTAAACACACCCATCACTAGCTCTCCTCCGCCACAACATCATCACTGAACATCACTTATTCTCTATCTTTAGAACAGTCAACATCTTTACCAAGTTTCTACCCTTAGATCAGTCGCGTTCTTAACTTATCAGTGTAATTACCTTTCATATAGATTTAATGAAGTAAACTGTGATTTATACATGTCAATTCAGTGTATATTCAAGTGTATATTACTGAGTTGATAATAAAAAGTGATACAAGGAAAGTTAATAGTTGTATTACGGCTCAACATTCTGGTCCTTTAAAACTTACGTCTCCAGTTTACGTGGCAAAATCATTGAATATATTCGTTTAACCGTCTCTCAACTATGGTGCAAATATCTCACGACATTGCATATACACAACTCGTACGATGGCCACGGACAAGTTATTCCGCGACGCAATACGTTTGTACGACGCTACGGATGAGTTATTTCGCAACGCAATACTGTTCGTACATTCCCACGGACCAGATATTCCGCGCGTCTGTTTTTCCACAATTAAGTACAGCTCTCGCCCTAATAAACCAACACTTGCCTTTATACAAGATGTTTTTGTCACATTCGGATACGTATTATAATTTTATGCTCGTAGTCAGATACATGTTCAGTTTGTAAGATTATAGTGTCTTTTCTCCTGTTTCACAAATTTCCTATCTTTCTATCCACTGTAAACGTCAGAGACTTCTAGTAGATTTCTAGTAGAAACGCAATACTATTGATTTTATCATCCAGATGAACTACGTACGATACACGTATTGCGTAATATTTGTATAATTATGTATGTAGTTTATTTAGGCGATAAAACGAACACGCCATGGCGCAGTAACAATAATACAGATCTGTACAATATATTCTTACAGGATTTATCATAATCGATAACGTTCGAAACGATCTGCAATGTTCGTAAAACTTCGAAGCAAAACATCGATAAAGACCTGATCGACGAAGCAGAAAATACGAATCTCGTTGGATCCGACCCGACGGCTTAAAATCTGTTGTTCTTGATACGCGAACCTACTTCGATTACGAAGCGTTCGTAAACCGATTAAAATCGTAACTGCTCAATTACGATAATCAGGTGAACTCATTGGCCGAGGATCAAAGGTCTGGAATTAATATCGAGCTTAGTTGTTGGGTCACAAATAGATCGTATATACTCGCTTGACGGCTATTCGACGTGCTTTGACCATAAAGCTTCGCAATACCAGGGCATCTTCAACGAAGCGCAGTGTAACGTTGCAGCAAACAATGAGAGCACCGACGTGAAAACGTACATACTTCATGGCTGCTGTCCCTTTTATTCTCGCTTTCTTCTTAACTGACTACGGACGAGGAAAGGAAAAAAAACTTGTCCTCCACTTTTCATTTCAGCCCTTACGTTACACGGAGGCATTGTCAGCGTCTCTTTGAGATTTTGCTCGCGCGTTTCTTTTGCGTCACCTATCGTCGATGCGCGGCATCATTCGATATCAACAAAACAACGCCATTAAGGCACGTATGGTCTCGCCCTTGTAACGCCATTGTGGCTGAGAAACTATAATACGCGTGGTATAAGACGTATTATAGCAACGTGGTATAAAGCGATAAAAATTATGTGGTTTATATAGTTTGTATTTTCTACTTCTTTTAAGACAAGGAAATTTATAGCGGCGAGGATTTATAGAGCGAACAAGTACATACATACGTTGACTTTTAAAGGCTTGTACAAGATTTTTAAGCGGAAATTCAATTTCGTTGGATTCTGTTTAATTGGATTTGAATTTTTAAAAAGTAATGAATTTTACCGATCGAACTGTTAGTTTAAGCACGACCTTTAATTGTATCACGAACATTATTTTACGTTACTCTGCAACGTTTCCTCTATGTAATATATTCAATGTTTGTATACGCGATCTTCGGCTTAAGAATTACTCAAATATTTGGTTTTAATACGAAGGATTGTTTTAAAGATCATTTTCACCTCTATAAATATTTATTGTGTAAACCGTGTGTATAATTTGCGTACAGCTTAAAGGATTTCCAATTTAACATTCGCACGCGAATTAACACCGTTGCTTGGAAAAATCATCGAACTCAAGAATCGCACTGTTCCTCGTGTTCAAACTTATCCGCCTGTACAGTGTCGTAAATTCACTTCTCAGATTTCTAATGAATTTTCAAAATAAACTTTGAACGTATGTATACGATTAAGCAGACCGTGGATTTTTATGCATTTATAAATAATTTAAAATATACGTAGATATTATTCTAAATACTATGAAACTATCGATTAAAGAATTATTACTCACGAGAATATAAGAAACAAAGATTATTAAAGTTACTTTATCTGGTATTACATGCGCGTAATTCGCGACTCGATAATTTTATTTAATTATTTCGCTAAATTGATTCCTCGTCTCCTACATTTGCAGAAAGATATTTCTGTTGCGTCAAATACGTTTCCATTTTATATTATCTTCCACAAAGGTACTACACGCGTATTGTCTTTCTGTCTATCTTAACTTCAATTTTATTAACTCGTCGCTTGTTGACTTTGTTAACTTTGAAGTTGCGAAGCACGAAAAGCTTCCTAGGTACGTGTACCACTCGGTCTAATAAAAAACATTCAGGTGGACGAAAAAGAAAAAGGTTCAAACGCACGCTAATAGACGGCTATATTTAAAAAATTACTCATACTAAACATATTAAGAGCTAAGCCACTTCAATTTTATTAGCTCGTTCCCTGCTGTCTTTGATGTTGCGAAACACGAAGAACCTCCCTATCGCTCTCATCTAATAATAAGCATTCGGGTGCACGAAAAAGAAAAAGATTCAAGCCTGAATCAAATCTAAAAAATCAAATATCAAGAATCGAAAAACTTTTATTCATCTCGGATAATATCGTACCCGAGATGTATCTTGTTAAGATGATCCTCCTTCGAAGATTAGACGCTTCGTGACTATCTAAAATGGTAACGAGTAGCGCCCTCTCCTAAAGTATTTACAAAACAGGGGTAGGTCAGTGTGAAATTAAACGGCTGGAATTTTCAGCGATTTCCATAGACAGTGTCTTTGAAATACCTAATCCTCGCTATTTCACGTTTAAGCGAAGTAGCGCTCCGCTTTCCAGCAAAAAGCAAATAGCTATATTCTGGAGAAGTATTTGAAGCATTAACTGGCGAACAGATCCGAGAGGAAAAGTTTTGTGAAATTTACATCTTGAATTTCGTTATTTCATTTAACGCGAAGGGATTGGCGGCCGCTACGATCGATACGTTGGCAGATTTGCCTGCGGTTTCTCGCGATTGTCGCGACGATTCTAATTGAGTTTCGCGAAAGAAATGAAATTAAACGTTGGCCGTTAATCGATGGCTGGAAAATAAAATGGATTGCCATGATTCGTCGTATTCCCCCTCCTTTTGTTTCTTTCTCGTCTTTCGCGTTTCACGGTCTTCGTGAATTACTATATAGAACCATGCTTTCCTGCTGGCAACTTCAGTTTACGAGATTAAACATTAGCTGGTCCCGTTTCGTTTGATAAAACTGACGTCTCATATACGACCTGCGGCATTCTACGAGCTTGGCGCAGGTTTAATGGAAATGTTCGGTAAATATGGACACAGATAGCGAATGTTACTTGTATAAACATTCACTCTGATCGAGAAGTAAAAAATCTGGAATTTTCTGCTCCCGCGCTGAATTACAGTGGTTCGCGAAAATATTTGAATTCCCCTGCAAACTCCTTGTGTACATATTATTAAGAATATCTTCATGTTCTATCGATACTGTGACAAGATTAACGTATTGTTAACATTTCAAACGAATATGAAAATATATGTAAGAGTTACAGGACATTTATTGCAATTAATTGCATGTTTGAGACTACTACTCACGTTGTATACTAATTTTTCGTTAAGCATATGTTTGCAATAAATGCCGTGCAAACTCTATATATATATATATATATATATATCGAATTGGTTTCAAATTTTACATAATGTATTAATAACAAGAGTTCTATGGAAAACGTTCGAATAATGTATTTAATTACATGTAATTGATATTGCGTATTTAATATAATCGAAAAAATAGTCTCATTGTGTTAAGAATTAGCGAGAATACGAGTACGTAATAGGAATTTTAATAATCCCAGAATCCCATAGGCAAGCAAAAAAAAAATAATTTAATTGAATTTGCTTTAGTTCAACTTTATTTCATTTTATTTTAATCCAACTCTATTTTATTTAATTTCAATTTCCATTTTGCTTTTATTTTATTAATAATTTGATATAATCCTAACTCAATAACATAAATCACATAAAATGGACATATAAATAAATCGGTACAATACGATGCAAACTAAATGTATGTACCAAAACTTTAACCACACCTTATAGATACGATAACTGATTGAAAATTACGTAAAAACTATTTGTAATAGCCTGCATTGCTTGTCGGGTTGGAGGAAATATTTAATCAACAAATAATTTCGCTACGTTCGAAATCTTCGTGCTCCTTAATCCATTTTCTCTCTGATTACAGTAAACAGCATTAATTCCGTTCTCAATTAATTAATCTTATCAGTAGTATACTTATAGCATTCTATAAAACATTAAGCGAGTGACATTTAAATTAAAGAAAAATTTGCATATTATTATTTATACACTTTTGTTTACATATATCATTATAAAGATTAATGAAATAAACTAATAGAATAACATATTTCTTAAACGAATGGAAAAATGAAAAGTCGATGGATTCTCATTTAACAAGCGTGTAACATTCGTAGCATTATGACAACTTAGCGATTCATTTGCTCAACAAGTACTATCTTCAATAACTAAATCGTTTTAAATTAGTTAAACCTTCAGTGTCCTATTTTCCTATTCACTAGACGACATTTTTAGCACGAATCAATTCGTTTCGCTAAAGACACTAAAAATTGATTATTAAAATAGAACTATACATTTTATACATTTTACACTAGTTCTCGTTGTCATATGATTACGATAACCTTAATAAATAAACGATCCTAAACACTAACAGCATAAACAAGCTTATCTCAAGTATATCAATATTATACCAATATGTAGAAGTTCATATTTCCAAAATACCTGTCTTCGAGAGTAAAACAATCACAAACTAGGCAGAAAATAAAGTAAACAATCGTATTGCTCAACAGTCTTAAGAAATAAAGCAACGATGCTAAAAGTAACAAAAATTGATCCATAGCGTATGTCCTCACAATCAAATTACGAATTAAAAAGGAGAAAAGGAGTAAAATTAACAAATCGAATGTAAGCGAATGAAAGAATCATTCTGTATTATGTTTCCCTCGCTAGTGGCGGGATATTCAAACTTTTAATAATGATGGCGTCTCTTCAATCAAAGTTACAAGAAATCACACATCCAAAAACTTTTACCTCGTAATAATGGTATTATTATACCACCGAATAAATAAAAAATTAAGACTCACCAAGAAAACAGTATAAGCAACGAAGATTTACAGCTCGGTCTTCGCGAGACAGTGGCGGTTGGTGACAGACAAGTGGTCGAGAAGAGTATCCGCTACTGCACAGTCATAGGCATAGATCGTGCACCCGAATTGTCCCGTCTGTCGGTGGATATTACGTGCAACGACCTCCGTGATTCGTTTCTTGCGCTACGCGAATAGGTGCACCTGTTTGCGTGCCACTTAATGTCACGTACACGCACGAAACAGCTCGAGAATCATCCACGAATCGACACGGATTCGCGGTTACTAATCGCTTACCAAACGTCGATTACGTCGTTAGCGTTTGAAAAAACATTCGAATGTAATCGTTTCGAACGATAAAGGAGCTTTGTAATATAAACGATCCAGTTCCTACCGCGTTCACAGTCGAAGCGGTACTGCGAGGCTCGTCGCGACCCGGCGTCCCCTTCCACCATCGACCCCGAGCCCAATAGCCAATCAACGTCACGCATTCTCCAACGTTCAAAATCCTTCCGTTGGATCCACGGTCGGCCGATGTCAGTTATGCGAGGGGGTGGAAAGCACTTTTGGCGGTCTCACGTGTTGCTTCGCTGTAAACATGGATGATCTGGATTTGATTCAATTACCCAAAACGAGAGAAACGGTGTTTGAGTGGCGGCGCGAAAATTGCCGATTTCATTACGCATATTGACAAAGATTGTGGCGTGGGATCTGTGTGGTATGTACTATATAGCTTTTCTCGCGGGTTTTGTTTCTTTGTATATAGTATATCGAAGTACACGCTTGACGTTTCAGGAGAAGGTTTGCATGCCTTGTATAACTTGAACTGTAGTTTAGATTTACAACTTTACTTTAGTCTTTATGTTTTCTTACTTTTCATTATTTGAAGTGCCATTCCTATGCACTTTTGCGAGAGGTAATCTGTGATACTCGTAAACAGGTACTACATATATACGTACGTTAACCTGCAAATGTGTAATATTGCTGTTTGGTTAGGTCTATATTTTCTAATATGACAAATATGTGTATGGGGGCCATCTTGCACAAGTAGACTAATATTATTGGTGTAATTTTCATCAAACTACAAGTCATAAATTACTCCTTTTTCCAAACAAGGAAATATACGGGAAAAAATAGAACTGATTCTTACGATTATTTTTGTGAAGTTTTGTAATATACGAATTAGCATTTTCTTTTATTACATTTGAAAAAATCATGTGTTCAAGTATTCATGAGAAAGGAGAGACAGAAAAGGAATGCAAACATGGAAAGTTTCAAGTATGCAAAACGTAATGAAATCCGTAAATGATTTCATAACTGCTTTTGAACATTTCTTACAAACAAACAAGTCATCTCATACTTTTCTACAGGAGAAGTACATATTCATCAGAAAAAATTCCATTGATGTGGTCTATGAATGCTTATGCATCCAGCGAAGTCTGCGATTATTTTCTTTATCTGGAAACATACGTTATAGTTTTGAAGGTTATTTTTACATTATTTGTTCACAATCGTTATGAAGAGACCGGAAATGTATTCAGGCCACGCACATGCCTTACTGCTTTATACGTACCATCGATGTTAAAAAACAACTCGTACCGAAAGGATTAATATAATTTTTATTTAAATTTTTTATTTCGTATTCGTAGACGAGAACTGTGTTGTGTTGTTTCTCCGCAAATATGTAAAACGATTTCATTATATTATAAAGTTCTGAAAATCGATAGTTTTCGTTATTCATTTTGTTAGTTAAAATAGTTAAATGACTTTCCGGAAACAAACCATGCTTCATGGACATTTTGAGTTCAGTTAGCGTAAAAGTTAAACCTTGTTCTGTAATTAGTTAAGTTACCTGAAATTAAATGAATTTCAAATAGCTGGTATGTAAATAATACTTAAACTAGCATGTAATGCTTAAATCGTAAAATAAATAGCGTATACATATAAAATCAGTTGAATTTAGGGAATAAATATCGATAAACGCGAAAGTATAAATAACATCTTTAAGTCGAAGATTATTTGAAAGAATTTCAACTTCGTTTCAAACTTGAAAGGATATTTCAGATCAAGTAAATAACAAATTTATACCGATATAGCGATCTCAAGTTTCTTGAATTCAAACAATTTGTGTAATCGGAACGAGAATGTGTGCAACATGGCATATTAAAGAGAATGGCATTGGACATTATTGCACCATGTACGTCGTAAATCATCGATGAAAGCTCTGAAGCGGGCAAAAATGTTTATAGGTTCGATAAATAAACTGTTCTCCGTATATGATAGGTTAAAAAGTAGGTAACCAGCGTTAATATCAATAAGATATTATTCCATCGAATAATTTTAAGCATCTTTGTATTATAACATATCCTTTAGATAAAAGATAGTTGTTAGTTTTATAATGAAGAATCCACAAGTGTTTCTGCGGTAACAAAGTAATTAACGTTTCTTTAAATGACTAATTCTTGTTACAGATTTCTTTCATCTTCGTCTTTGAAACTATTGATAAATTATATTTACATCTTTCAAAAAATCAAATCTTAATTCTTAATAATGTTCACAGTTTTGTAGTATTTAATATCTTTTGATTTATTCGAGATTTCTTCAAATCTAATAAAGAATTCAAAGTATATCACGTATTTATCAGAGTCCATAGATTTGGCTTACAAACTTGGTTCATATATGTACGTATGTGTATTATACATTATCGTATTTAAGAATTGATATGATTTTCTCATGAAATGCCTCTAGTCTGTAGGAAATAGTCTGTTACTGTTATGGTTTAGATGGAAGGATATTATGACATGTCGTTTAACTGTATGATACCATCTATTAATGTACCAACGATGACTTTAATGACGGTCTAGTGGATATTGCTCTACAACTTTGATCGACGTGACTTGTTTCCATGATACACTTCGACAAGCTGATTTCAGCGAAATCAAGTCAAACGAAGTTTCTTATGTTTAATATTCATATAAACTTACTATGTACGTATGTAGTTTGTTTCAATAGCTTCTATGTAGTTTGAGAAACTCGTTGATAACGTTGTTTCAATAATACAATCATGGTTGTATTTACGATAATCATGATTATGGTGCAGGCTATTAGAGAGTGACATTTTTTAAGAACAAAAGTTATAGAGATTGATATATGAAGAGTGAGATAATTTTAATTTTTCAACCATTTAATTCTGCGTTAATAACAAACTACAAGAATCTGTTAAGTATATATTATTACAAATTTAATTATTTATATCACTAATAAACAATATTCTTAATTTACAATTCCTATATTATTTAATTCTATACTAGCAATGGAATGATTTTATATAACTTCCAATTCAATGGAATAAAAACATGAATGAAATATTTAAACATACCTACATACATAGATTTCCAATAATTTTACGTAACTTTATGAATTAACACGTTACAATGTGTTTTGCATATATACGGTATAGCTGTTACATTTATTAAAAATGATTCTCGTTCACTTACATTGCGGAAGCGTAAAATTATTTCAAACAATATGAAAATAATTTATCGTGAAAAATATTTTACGTAGCGTTTCTCGCTTTTATCGTAAATTAAGCACGTTCCCATTTCTTGCCGTAAGAAATAACGGATAATCGATAACAACAGCGTAACGAAAGTAAAAATCATTGTTCATACAATTTTGAACGTAATTTTATCGGCTGTACTTTTTCAGCCACTTTGATTTTACTCAATTTCAAAGAATAAATTTAAATAATAGCAGGCTTAACGTATGAAATATAACGTCGAAACATTACCGCGACTGTCTTGAACAGATTTCCGTCTGCAGATGACTTTAAACGTTTCCGTATCTCGTAATTTGCGAGAAACGAATCTCATGCATTTCTACGAGACCTTGCTCTGTCCATCTTACAGTTCCTTCCTTGATTGACTTTCAAATTTCCCCCTGGATTCTAGGCTGTCTCTGTCATATAGAGTGAAGAGTTCGCTGACCCTCAAAGCAAAGGGACAAGCGCATAGAAAGTGTGCCTTTGGGGTTGGAAGTAAGCATAATTTACGATACGATGATCTAATCCCTTCATCACGCTTGGAATATACATGGTTGCTTGTAAAAGAGCTCAGTTTTATATGCATGAAGTTGCAAAGAAAAGATCTGTGTCTTTTTTGTCAGCTTACAGTGCTGACTCGAGAGAAAAGGAAATTTTAATCAGCGTTATATAATATTTGAAATCCAATTGCTTGGGCAAGAAAAAGAGAAAAATATTCTTCCGCATTGATAACAAATATTTTATTGGACTTTCTGTTTTAATATACTGCGGGCACAAGAAAATATTTGCGCATGTCCATATTTTCCGATGAACCGTTTTCCTATCAGCTTTTATATTTCATTTTCGCAATATCAAATCTTCGTAATCGTATGAAAGTACCATTAAATAATACCAAGTTTAATACATGTATATTATATCTATATTCATATTATATAAATACTTTTCGTAGCCAGTGTACAATTGTCATCTGTGGATAATACACAAATATATCTCTATTTATTCCTTCTGTAACCGGTATTGCACGATATGCATTATTTATTTATTTGCGTGTATTTATTCTCTTTACGCGTATTCAAAAAAGAAAAATTCATTGAATTCAAATCAGATGATGGAGGAGATTTTATTGGACACGTTTGTTCTATCTATTCTATCGAAGGTTCGATTTAAACGTTCGATTTAAATGTTAAATAAAAAGTACGGGATATCAAATAAACGGGATTAATTTTAGGATCTACACTTATCAGACATTTTCTACTTCTCTCATTAAACATGTGCTACAAATTTACAAAGTTTTAGATCACTTCCTTGTAACATTCTCTCTCTCTCTCTCTATATATATATATATATATATATATATTTATATATAAATATATAAATATGTATATATATATCGTTTTGAAATTCTAAAAAATTATACAGATTCATAAAAATATAGTTAAACACCCTGTAATATAGCGGTTTTTAAATAAATATAAATAGTTTTTAAATAAATGTTAAATTTCTTCCGACTATTCGTATCACATTACGATTACGCTCTTTTAGTTTTATAGCTTACGAAGTTAGTTTAGAAGTCGAAGCTTGCCTCACAGGCTTACACAAAAGTATTAGCAAAAGTTTTCCTATCAAAAAAAAAAAAAAAAAAAGAAAAAAAGGGAAAAAGTTGTAATCGCTTTAATTCGCAGGCCGTAGTTAACACGTTTGTGCTTCGATTTAAAAGTTAATTCTATTAATCCGTAGTATCGAAATGTTGCTAACTGTTTTTTTATATTGCGCATATTATTCGATATTTAATCGTTTGACGAATACCATAGATACCTGATATTTAATCATTTAGATGAATTTCACAGATATCTGATATTCAATCGTTAGATGCGTTCCATCGAAGTTCGATATTTATCTGTCTACGTCGTCTAAGGGAAGATTTAATATAAAGTAATTTTTATAACGTTCTAAGGCATTTATAAAGTGATTACCTAACACTTTATGTTAATTCGGAAATTTAAATAAATTCGAGAATTATCAACACCATTCGTTGTTATAACGATGCTTAATAACTCGGAATACAAGCAGCTTTCAAGTAATCGGATAAAATTTATTATGCTGCTAAAGTAAAAGTATGATTTATACAAGGTAAAATCTCCTTTGTAAGTAGCGTGATGCTCGTAATGTCAGGCACACGAAGTATACGCGCATATTATATCACGTAATTTCAGCTTTATTCCATCTCTTAATCGCTTGGTTTAAAGAAACCGTAAGTAACAAGCGAATCCATACCGTAAAATAATTCTATTAAACTTGTCAACAGATATAAGAAATATACTCGTAGTATTCAACTGCAAATTCAAATGTGAAAAATAACGTTCGGGAAAATTTGTGACGTATTGAGAAATTTTATACTCGTGTCCAGAACTAAATTCATGATATATATATATATATATATATTATTTGTAGAAAATTATATTTATGTATATTTATATATATGTAAACATAATATACATAATATCTGTTGGGGAAATTAATTAAAAAATTAATTAAGAGGTATTCTATTATTATTACGATTCGTATCTATCATTTTTCATTTAATAAAAAATTATTGTACACCAATTCATGTTCATTCAATTGATCTTATTTTTAAGGTTCAAAATATATATCGAATTTCGATTTTCCATCATGCTTCGCTTATGATTCATAAATATTAATTAGCATGCGATATTAATTGATGTTATAATTCAGAGTGTTCGATATTCATTTACATTTATATTACTTTCACGTTATAGTTAAATATTTAACGTTAGTTAAATATTTTATTATTTAAAAGACTCGTATCTATACTTCATATGCGACAAAAATTGAGAATTATTCACGTTTTTTAACTTAAAAATTCTGCTTTTATTTCAATTAAATCCCGATCTTTAAACTTTCATTTATTCGCGTCAAAATTAAATCCTAAGCTTCAATCCTACGCTTTCCTATGTAAAAACCTTTTAATCCTTATTTTTCGAATAGTTCGCGAGAATTGATCTTCGCGCAAGAATTAACGCCACTCAGGTACTAATTGATTCCATCTCCAGAGCGCTTAAGTGACATTCGATTGTCGCTTGAGTAGTTCTTATCCTCGCTGTAAAATACGGCAGAATTTCGATTCCTCGATCATTAATTACATTATGAGACTACTTTCGCACGCTTTTCCATTCCACGCCGTGATTCCCCTCGTCTAACTACTCTTTCGTTATAGCGCCGATCACACTTTCAACAAAGTCACGATTAATCTCGATAATGAAATTTCTATCGCTATCGCAATAGGAAAGATTATTCTACGTTAAGCTATATCTTTTTTTTTTAATTGATAGAACGCATTAATACGTTGATTGCCACGTGAATTTTATAAATTTTGGCCAATAGGTTGAAACACAGGCTGGCTCTACGCGAAGAAAAAGAAATGTAAGAAAAACACCTGATATAATTTATTACAATAAATTCTTTTTCATCCGAGCTTTCGTTATCGAGAAAATCAAGTTTTGAGGATTTAACAGGTATACTTAAATTTTTACAAATTTTATTCCACATTTACTACTTGGTTTTTCACGTAGAATCAGCCATTGCTCGCTTCTACTGCAATATTTTTCACCCCATTTGCGTTATTAAAGGCAACATTTTACTTTTGCAAGGTATTGTATTATATTTGCGCACTCTTCTCTAACAACGTTACCTAATTCCTTCGTATCGTTGAAAATTCTTTGGCCCGCGAGATTTATCCTATTTTAGTGATCCTGGAAAATTCAATGAATAACAGTCGATTCGATCGATACGAGGAATTTTAAAGTTCGTTCGCGGTATTCGTGTAATTTCATTATTCGCGTTTCATTCGTTGGAAACTTGCGTTAATTTGTTCGCCAACTGGAAATTACATAAGCCCGTCGATTTTTATTTCCACGAACTGTTACAAGGGAATAAAATTTTGTTGCCATAAATTGTATTTAACGCAGAGTTATCAACCACGTGCTATTGTATAAAACTTATTACTTGTTGTATAGAACTTTTAATATATCCTAGATCAATAACGTACTAAGATTATGAAAAATAATTTCACGTGGCTGAGATACGACAGAGATTTGGAAGATTTCGGAGATTTATGCTCGTAATATTAAGACTTATATACGCGACACGAATATTTGTGTATTCTCCTTTAACACGAGCTACCACATCAGTCAAATTGACTGGCTTACAATTTTATTTTAAAATTCCTACTTCGTGTTGTATTTTTTTCCACAATGATGTAATGACTTTCGCGACGATAGCTAAAAGAATAATACAGTGAATCTCATTTTGTTTTTTACGTATTCAAACTGAAAATAATTTTGTATCGAGGCCACTTATACCAGTACCAGCCAAAATGATTGGTTTTACAATTTTATTTTAAAATTCCTACTTCGTGTTATTTTTTTTCCGTAATGATATAATTACTTTCGCAACGATAGCTAAAAGAATAATACAGTGAATCTCATTTTGTTTTTTACGTATTCAAACTGAAAATAATTTTGTATCGAGGCCACTTATACCAGTACCAGTCAAAATGATTGGTTTTACAATTTTATTTTAAAATTCCTACTTCGTGTTATTTTTTTTTCCGTAATGATGTAATTACTTTCGCAACGATAGCTAAAAGAATAATACAGTGAATCTCATTTTGTTTTTTACGTATTCAAACTGAAAATAATTTTGTATCGAGGCCACTTATACCAGTACCAGTCAAAATGATTGGTTTTAAAATTTTATTTTAAAATTCCTACTTCGTGTTATTTTTTTTCCGTAATGATGTAATTACTTTCGCAACGATAGCTAAAAGAATAATACAGTGAATCTCATTTTGTTTTTTATGTACTCAGACTGAAAATAATTTTGTATCGAGGCTACTTACACCAATATCAGTCAGAATGACTGGTACTTGTCAAAGTGTAAAAGGGTGCTGCAATCCGTTTATCGAATCCCAATTAACCAGTTTCTTCGTTTTCTACAATTTCCCACACGTTTTTCAAATTTTTACCGCGTATCATTCTATATTATTATATCAATTATCAGGAAAATTCCGGATCGATCGCTAGATCGCTAGATGCTATCGCTAGAAATACCACAGCTGTCAAAACGACTGGTTCTACAATTTTATAAATTTGTCAAGCCTCGTTTAGGGATCCCAGATGGATTAATAATACGAAAAATGTACTACATAACATGGAATTGCTTCTGTAAGAAAGTAATAAATCGTTATTTAAACCATTACGTATTTTTTAAAGACCAGTCATTTTCACTGGTTTTGGTACAAGTAACATCGTGTTAACTACCGGTAGTTCTCCTTAATCCCTTCGATATGACGTATAAAATTTACAAATTGCCATTTTAACGCACTTCAAATATAGTTCACATGGACTACGAATTTATCAACTAAGTGTTATACGTTCCTCAACGTGGACATTACTTATGTACACGGAATGTACGATTATAGTTACAAACGTGACTGAAAATATAGATTTGGTAATGGTATAAGTTACAATTGCACAATGATGAGTCACAGCAAACAAGATTACCATAACTTCGAATATAACTTTTATCGTTACAATTTTATGTTAACGTCGTATTTGCATCTGACAGTTTGTTGAATTGCGTAATTTCACGAAGATGGCAAACTAAGTTTAACTTAGTTTAAGAATATAAGTTCAACGATAAGTGAAATCTATCAGTTTCTTCTCTTTTTTCTTCTTTTTCCTTATTTTGCTTGTTTGCTTATTTCATGAGTTTTGTATAATTCTTATCTATTGAGAAATAATTTAAATGTAGAGAACAATTCAACGAAATGAGAAATATACGTTTGTCTCATGTGCGATTAAGAAATTGTCTTTAATTGAATTTAATACATCGATTAAGTGTTATTTCGAAGAGATATTCGTTTGCGATAGACAAGACACGATACACTGGAATGTTATTTCTGCAAAATTGTTTAGAATTGTTCTTTGAATATTTAATGATACGTATCTTGTAAGTTAGAAAAGATACTCGTGACTTGTTCTTTTTTTTTTTTTAATTAATATAACTTTTACGTACCGCTGTGTCCGCTGAAATAAATCTAAATATTATAGAGGTTTCAAATACCTAACGACAAGAAGATATTTTACCGGGAAAATAGTAGTAAATGTTCAATATGTCGATGTTAAAACGTTTTTAATATATTCGATATAAATATATCGAATTTAATTTATTTCCAAATTACATTATTATTTAATGCTCGCGATTAACAACCATTTCCAATTACATATTTAATGATGCATTTATTATCAGAACTTATTAAAAACATCGCATCTCATCGAAGATCGCGTTATTCTGTGATTGCTTCGTACTCGCTACGTTGTATGTACGTACACGTAATGAGAATTGAAATTTATCGAAGGAGGAGCTAATTTTTTAACAAAAACGAAGAAAAGAATCGTGTTAAACCTAACTATCTCTGTCTGTTGTCACAAACATTGCGTTAAAATTATGTACGAGGCGAATAAATCGTAGAAAAATAGGGAATCGAAGAGGCAATTATGCTATAATAATTAACAAGAAAAAATAATCTACTGATAAACAAAAGCTTGGTTCTGTTAATTTTTATAGGATAGTTTGCTTTTTAATTTCTATTTATAGGCATAAGGGTAACCATTAGAAATACTTATCGAAATTGAATGCAATTTTCTGTTAAACTTGCATCTACCTTGATTGAAGGAAATTTTAATTAATTTCATTCTTAAAACTTAACGAAACAAAGTAAATGTCTGCTTAACATTCATCATACATAAATTGAATTCGCTAAAATCGATATACCAAATATATTTCACCATGATGAAAATGTTTTAACGTTTGCATTGATATAATAGTGTTTGTACTGGTGTATTTATCGATAATATGTTTACTTGAAATACGTGAAAACGACGTATAACTACGACAGGCTGTTTAAAAACAGAATGTAAATTATTGTACGTACTTTCGCACTGTGACGATAAATTGTGGGGATTGTTAATGAATTATTATGCATTCGGTAATAAAATACGCTTACAAAATACAACATCTTTTTGCTTGGAAGCTTTGATATTAATATTAAATATGCAAACAGGATATACAGCGTGATGAAGGCTATTCATTTAGTTTGCTTATTACTTTATAGGATGTTATAAACGTTAACTTCATATAGTTTAAGAAAATTATCACGGAATATACGTCACGTTGAACATGGAACGTTTGCGGTGACATTTCAAAGGCTGATTAACAGAATCTTATTATTGTGCCGTAGAGAAATACGATTAGTGCGCGGAATTTACTCGAAACTATAGTAGAAAAATGGTAATACGATGCTTATTTAATTAGAATTTCATTTTACGTTTCAATCGTTCTTAAACAACCTTCTTCTTGTAAATTTGTAAAAGAGGAAACGAAACACCTCGCTTTTTTTCTTGCGGTAATTTCAATTTTGAAATTCACCTAATAATTTAATGTTATAATAACTACGATTAATATATCGTGTAATTAATATTTAATATAATTAATTATTGTATAATAAAAATTCGTAATTCTTTCGAAGATCGTCGTGATGCAAACGTAAAACTGTAAATAAACGTGGGTTTATACATAGCACAATAATACGAACGTTAACGGCATAAGAAACGTTTATTAAGGTAATAACGAAAATAAGAAATGAAATATTTTCTTAAAAATGAAAGCACGTTGATCGAATGCAGTTGATCGTTACGTTTGATAGCCTATACAATTTTTCTGAGAGTCGTGTTAAATAATGAACGTCTTTAGCGAAGGCAAGTTAAAAAAATATTACTTTTTGCATGATTTATCATTAAACATGTTTGTTTAATAGAACGAGTAAAACAGTCCCGGAAGGACTTGAGTTCTCATCGTCCTTTCTCCGAGAAATTATGTTCTTGGCGCAGCGATTTCAACAATTTTCAACAGTTTCCAGAATTATTTTAACACAACTTTCAGCTGAAAAATTGTAAGAAATTGTCAGAATTTAATATTAGAAAAAAACGTAATATCGATGTTAAAAGAATTTATAAAGCGACACAGAAAGGACTTATTAATTTCTCGAAAGCAATTGAAAAAAAGCATGTTTCTCTTTTTGGGAAGCTTTTAAAGTCAGGTGTTCCATATTAAATGCAATTAACTTGCAAATATTTATATTTGCACAGTTCCTTCATTTTGGAATATTTGCAAAATTTACTGCATATTTCATGTTCGTTTCAGCTTCCGAAACGAAAATAAAAATTGTTATTCAATGTCTAAATATAGTTCATTATATTCCATCTTTCGGAAGATCGAAAGTTTCTTCTTCTTCTTTTCTTCCTTTTAATAATTATATCGGGCCATAGTAAATACACAAAGATATTTAATTTTGCACGATAAAACAATTTTTATCGTAACATGGTCATTTCACTATTTTATATTTCGCTATTCGGAGAAAGTATAATTACTTCAGGTAGTACATAAAAATGAGACTTTGAAAATATAATTCCAAGGAATATCGTTCCAACGAACGTTAATTTAATTTTTATAGTTTTCACAATTAACAGTTTAATCCTACACTCGGTAGTATTTTACAGACGGTAGTTGGCAAAAGAATATTTCTTTTGAAAAAAATTCGTCTCCCTCACGGCTATGTTAAAGAGAAGCAATTAATCATTCAACTGCTTCATCATGCTTAATGTGAAAATCGCAGAAAAGTTATAAATACCTGCTATCAATCTTTATACTCGTAACAATTGATTTAAATAATTACTGCATTATATCCAATTATAAATTGCAGAGTGCTGATTAATTGCAAAGCGATCATCTGCTATCGCCAAGATATTAAATGAATTAATATCCTCTGTATCGATCAGGAATTTCGTCCTCTGTATCTGTATGATGTTTGCTATTAATAAGTTTGCAATTTCACAACTTCATAAATACGATATTGATATTATATAATCCTACTAGAAACGAAGTACCTTTAACATTTTCCAGATAAATGATTATACACTTTACGAAAGTATCTTTGGTCTGAAAAGTATCTGCAAATAATCCTTGAATACGTATTCAAGGTAAAATACTCTCGATGTGTATTTTATACTCCTTCTCTTCTCTTTTCTTTTCTTTTTTCTATTTGTCATAAAACAAATATATCGTTACGTGAAAGTAGTCGATACGATATTTAGAGCATTTCAAGGTTTTCTCTCGGGAGGTTGCAATTCAGAATCCCAAACATAGTTGCAGTAAATCCACGAACAATATACTTAGGCAGAGCGCTCAAATGAAAGCAATAACACTTGTCCCTTGTAGAACTGGAATCGATTTCTCTGCGGCTATTCACCCCTATAAAACATGCAACTGCAGCAGTCTGTTGTGAAATGGTCGATGGGGAATTTGTGATTTCAATTTACGATCAACCGTCCTTTATACTTGGCGTCGCTAATGCGATAGATTTACAAAGGATGTGCATAAACGGAAAATAGAAAGCGATATGTTTTATTGCAACAATTAAGCTACAATTTCCTATGAATACGCGGAACGCTAAAATGAGAAATATAAAAGGCAAATGCTTGCAAGAGAAATGCTTTTCGCAAAAAACAAGAAATAATAATGATATATGTACGTTCGTGCAGTTTCCTACTTTCACGAATACGACTGAATAAACTGAAACGGATACAGATTTATTTCATCCTCTACGTTTCCTAAACGTTTCATGGACTTTTGCATTTTTTAAATCCCCACAAACGCACCAACATTCGCGGTCTAACGATCTAATTCGGAAGATATTTCCATGTTTTAGGTAAATCGTTGCTTTGTAATATTTGAACGCGTAACGTTAGATATCCACGTTTACCGCGACTCTTCCAGGAGAAGAACTTTGCAGTTAGAAGAGCTTTAAGAAACTTTCAATTTAAAAGAATTTTAAACAACGACCCTAACATGTATATTCCGACACAGATGTCGTTCCTCATAGAAGAATCACACAGTCGAGTTCAACAATCGAACCGATGTTCAACAGATGCGAGGGGAGAAGCAGACGAAGAATAAAGAGAGAAGAAGCACGCACTCGTTAAATCAGCGCAACGAGTAAAGTAGCTCTAGCCATTATTCCGTTCCGAAAAGGAAGACGAATGGAAGACGAAAGGAAGGTTCAAAGGAGCATCGTTCGCTTTGATTATTGGCACACGCTCACGCTAATGACGGTCATTGAAAGACGAACGGAGAATTGAAACTTGGAAATATTGAAAGCTTGAAGCTTCGCTAATTAAGAGAAGTCAACTGTCATAGACGACGATGAAGATCCTATCGACGAAAAGTTGGGAGATTTAATCTCTTTCCTTTACGTTTGACCCGAACGCCAACAGTTCGATCTGTTTCTCGTTTGAGGAACGATCTAACGAGTGTACAGAGTCTTTCACGTACATTACTCGTCAGAAGTTTCATAAAATTTTGCAGAATTTAAAGAATCGAAGACCTCGCTCGTCGGAATTTTATTACGTTCGATAAGATTTTAATTGAGGAAGTCGAGTGCAGACGATTATTGCTGATAACTGTAATATGTATTTTAGTAACAAAATTGACAGGAAATTTGGCATAGATAAAGTCGGAAAAGCGATGATGAAGCTTTGCATTGTACGAGAGAGAAGAGATTCGATTATTTATATCGTAAAGTAGCGTCAGGGAAAATCCGTGTCTTATTTCGCGAAACAAAGAATCTGAGTCTTCTATCGAGTAAACGTTCCTCTTTAATAAAATCTATAACGTGTTAGAACGATACAATAATTTAAGTTATTCCGTACAATATTATGACTTAGACCATTTGCATTATGACTCGATCACATGGTCAAGCAGAGAATTAAGTGTCACATCGTAAAAGAAAAATAGTATCGGTGCATGGCGTAGGGATGATGTACGGTGATAAAGCGAAAGCTAAAGGACATTTGGATAAAAAGAAACGATAAAAAGAAAATAGTTATCGGTTATACAATGTGAACAAAGTTACGTACGTGTCTAGAGAACGATGTTACCTGGTACAGTTGTACGGTAACGACTCTTTAGAACGTAAAGTCCGGATATTACTCTCGTGATTATACGGTGGAAAGCAGAGTTTTTCTAATAGTTTACAGTAAAAATATTCCTAAAAGATTGAATTTCAAATTGAAAAATAATATTAGAAAAGACTGGAAACTTGGCGATTCCTAGGATTACGTGCAACACTGTGTCTACGGAGCCGGAAAATTGATCCACGGATTGGTCTCAAAGGAAAATTATTTATAAGTCAAAGAGTATCGTATTGCATCGTTCTTTCTTTATTCGAAGCACTCGGAGAACGTTCGCTGTAAACATTTCCATTGTATCGCTCACTACCCTGATGGCCACGGTCCTGTGCAACCTCCTGACCAACAGGCGACTGCGACGGTTGGCCATCAGGTCCTCCGCCCAGATCGGAGCTCCGTAGAGGAGCTTTAAAAAAAAAAAAATTTTTTTTTTTTTTTTTTTTACGTGGAGGAAATCTTCATAGACACCTGCTCACAGCACACCCTGTGGGAACGGCGGAGGCACAGGGTGGTGGTGCAAGGTAGTGCCGGATTCTTACCGGCTAAAACCTCCACGGGCGGAGCGGTAAATCACCAGGCGAGTGGGCCAGTATGGAATCGTCATTGTCGACAGTGGTGCTCTATTTTTTACCAAACTCTCAGAGCTATAGCACCGGCAACGCAAGGCTACCCCCCCGCGTGTGTTTGGCGGTTCTCAACTCTTGAGAAGCTTTGGTTCCACATCCATCCTTTGAGCGAATATTTCCACCAGATCGAGGTTTCGAACTCACGACGCATCGTCTTCCATCCCGGACCTTAACGATCGTAGCTGCCTGCTCCGCCTAAACTGTATCGTGATCTGGTCCTGGTTTAACCAGTTGGCTGTTTTCCACGAGTATACTCGTCACGAAGAGATGACAGTATTTTGCGTTACGACGAGCTCCGTCAGTAATAAAATTGAAAAATAAAACGATCGTTTCGTAACAACTTAATTCGATACGATAACAGCCACACGTACTCCGTGTTCGACGAGTATACTCGTCATCGCTTACTTTTCGCGACACACTTTTAGGTATACGCTTTTCAAAGAGGTCGCAACGGCTAACCGCTTAACTTTTTTATCACGACATTGAAATTTAACAAGAATAAATCAATATCGGAGGCAATTTCAATTCTACCCTTGGCACGTAAATACGATATAATTTACCTTTAACGAAAATGAACGCAATTATTCGTAATTATTCCTGATATCATTTACTTATATATTTTGTATCTTGTCTTACGTATCTGTTATTTGTAATAGACGAGATCGAACGAGAAAAATTAGAGGATCGGCAGCAGGGTTGATCTATCCGTGCAAAAATATGCGCAAACTTCCACGATCCAGCTATAACACGCGATATAATTCGCTATTCGCTTAGCTCGCTTCGCCAAACGCCAGCCTCGCTAGCTTTGTCCATGAGGATCTATTAAGATTATCATTTTAATTACACGTTGGTTGATCGAACGGCCAACGAGAAACGCGGCCGACAATTTCGATTAAATAGCCGCTAGCGTTACCGAGAACACGGCTCGTGTAAAACAATTTCGCCAGACAATTTTAGTTATCGGATTTGTTCGGCGAGACGCGCAAACAAACCGGCTTTCACCTCGTCAAAGGCTACGATTCACGCGAAACTCGCGCCAGTTACAGCGTTAACTTCCTTTGTAGTATTCACGGTGAAATCGCCAATTCATTTCCACCGTCTAACGAGAAAGACGAAACGGACGTATTCTCGGCGAACGCTTCCCTTTCGCGTCTCTCCCGTTCTTCGAATCGCGCTGCTTCGACGCGGTACAACCAGCCAGCTCTCTCGTTCAACAGCTGACAAATTGCCTGCGTAACTTGCCTGCCGCGACCTCGAGAACGATGTTTTAAGTGGAATGGTCGTCGGATCTTACGAACAATTGGAAATTATCTTCGTCTTTCATATCGCTGACAGATGTCCGCGATGTGTTCAGTTTGGAAAACATGGAACCGCTCGCTGGACGACTAGTTTGAATTTTATGGAATCGCGTTTGAAGTGGAATAAGCCAAGATCGTAGAATCGTCGATCTTTGACTGCTTCGACGAATACTCTGGTGTCTGTACGTTTTATCAGTCGAACCTAACATTTCTCAGTGTCGGATGCTTTTCTTCCTTTTTTCAAACATCTACACGTTCTTTCCTCCGTTCGATAGAATAGAATTCCGATAAATAAGAATTTGATATGAAACTAGCAGCGTTCTGGTCGTACAGAGAGGAGGAAATACGATATAATTAAAAACGTGGAAAGTGGTGTAAGAATCGGCGATAGAGTTCGTGAAGAGTACGTGACGTTGGAAAAGCTAGAGTCACAGATGTTAGAAGATGGAAACGTGATATTGAGAATTATCTAAAGCACGTGGATTCCTCGAATGATGGGGTAACTGTAGGGAAACCTTAGATACACTGAAGTAATGGGGTGGTTTCGTTGCGATAAAGACGATAATAACGACGATTTTATACAAATGGAAACAGCCAGCTAAAGCGGTAATGGAGAGGCACTTTCTCATGCCGAAGCACTCGTGCCACTCGAAAAAGGGGCTTCGATCGTACAAAATTCACCGTACAAAAGCTTCCAGGTACAGAGAAAATGTAATTTTACGCAGTTATTTCTACCGAAAGAATCATGCGACGTAGTGGTTAAAGAGATATGGAAAGCATGAATGTTCAACGAATCTATTTATAGAATTAGATCTATCGATCCATTAATAGAATTGAAATGTATACAAAGTTGAACGAAAGGAAGATTTGTATAAAAATTGTAATAATATAATGGAACAAATTCACGGTACCATTTAATTAAAGTGGGTGCATATTTTGGGGAGGATCCTCTGTGTATCAGAAATATATTACGAAATAGAAACATCTTATTACTGGTTTTCCAATGAGAATTCCAAGTGTATCAAAAAATTTAATCGGCATAGATATTTATCGACGCGACAGTTGGAATTTCACAGGTACAAATATCTCGCGAGTCCTCTCATCGTCGTAATTTGTATCCCCTTTGTATACATCGTCTGTCTGAATATTCTTCCTAATATTCTAATTAGACCGTAGATTTTTATGCAAATTCATATTTTTGATTAAAGAGAAAAAAAAAGAGAAGAACCTCGATAGAAAACTATCGCGTATTGTCGGCAGCGTATTTTGGATATTTTATATTTNTGTTTCGTATCACGTGCATTTTGTACAGTTCTATTGAAATTGAATTACAAGGGTCAAGCAAACCGAACATCAGACTACGCGTCGTGTGTTACTTTATAGGAAAATCACGACAATGTCTGTAACATTCGCAGTATTTTACGACCCTATCTACGATAGCAATTAAAAGTTCATCAAACAGATGATTACATCACGTACAAGCCATTTCAAAGTGAAATTGTTCCATTTTCCGAAAATCTCTTCCTTCTAACTCTTTAAAGGATTACATCGTGGCTTATTAACATACTAAATAACAATTGGCTGTTCGAATAGTCTGATGATTTTTGCAAAGTACGTGTCCCTGATAAATATCCCGTAACTTCTATCTACGCTTTCAAATCCGTTTGAAATTTCACCGATACGATCACGTTAGGCGTGTCTCGCTACAGTGCTGCAATGGTCATTTCGTGTAATTTAGTTATAAAAGATTTTTGCAACCGTTGTGATATCTTGGTATCTGTTAATAATTGTTGAGATATCATTGCAACCAAGTAAGTACACTGTATCGTACGTGAAAACCAAGTTACTCGATTATTCGAACGGTATGTACCGGGATTAGTTTCGATGGGTGTTTGAACGATGACCGAATATTTGGTCAGCATAAGGACCGATCCCTCCCATATCGATCGCGTTTATCGATATTTGATAAAGAGGTCGTTTGCAAATTACATTTACCGTGTACCGTTGCTCACGAAATTATTCCAACACTGATACGCGCTTCTTTATAAATATATCGCGTGTGTATGTGCGTGTTGTAAGAAATATTTTGAAATTTCATTTTTACATTGCATATTATATTGTATTTTATATTATATTTGTTCGGAAACGAATCTGAAAACGCGCGTACAAATTACGAGATATTTACTGCGAGTGTATATTTCGCAGAGATTCCAAAAGTAATTAAACGGTCAATTATCCATCATATCGATACATGTCAATATTCGATGGGACAATCTTTAACGTCTATAACACGTTGAAGATGGCTCTTTATGGCGTATCTCGTGGAGGAAATTAATTTCACGAAATTAATTGAACAGTCAATTATCCGTTGTATCGATACGTCTCGATATTCAATGGGACAATTTTTGACATTTATCGTACGCTTAAGATACCTATCCATACTATGTACTATTTTTCCCCAAATATTCGCCACGAGACTATCTTCTATCTTTTACATATCCACTTTCAGGATGATTCCAAATTCTATCGATGTGATCAGAATAGTCGTGTCTCGTTACAAAACGAACAAAATTCCGGAAAGTCTCGTGTAACGGGCACACAGCGAGGGTATAGGAGGCGTTCGTGCGTTCTTTAAAACAGGATAACTTTTCAAAAATTGGACCAAACGATGTTTTTTTTTTTTTTTTGACAAAGTTAAAAAAATTGGGAAGATTAACGATAGATGAGGCGTAAAAAAATGTTGAAAAAAGTACAATTAGTCGGAATCGCGAAGAAGAAAATAAAGGTAGCTTTTTACAACTCTTTTAGCTGGGCCTGTAACGAAGATTTAAATAACACGTTTCGAGGATTTCTTCTAACTCGTCGAGCAAAATTCAAATCGTTCGGTCGACAGTTCGAGACGAGTTATTCCGTTGCAAAGAACGCACGAAACGAAAAATGTTTTTACGGCGAGTGTCGAACTATTTTCGCTCCCGAGCCATTGTAAGTCGAATTTTAGTTGCGGTGTCGACAAATCATTGATTCAGTGACGGTGAATTTTCTTTTTCCTGGATGTGACGCGGATGCGCAGAAACTTTGACGTCAAACGTTCCCACTGAACGAACAGGACCTTCCGGCTGTCATGGATATTGATTTTCCTTGGGCTTCCAGGTTTCTAGAGCAGCTGTGCGTACTACCCATCCAGCGCAGACTCCGGCTATTCTCAATATGGCTGTCTATTGTGCCCAAATCCACTCGTTTCGCGTTGCAACGCGCTCGCCGCGATACACGAGGATGCGATCAATGCGCCAGGAACATCAGCCGATCGCAATTTAAACAGCCGAATTTATTTTCGAATCTGACGCGCTGTACGTTATCAACATGGCCGATACATGTGCCGCTGTCACGTGCTTCCTGATCGTCGCGTCCATCTCCATCGTTGTAAGCATCAATGGTGAGCCTCGTATTTTACTCGCTTTGTTTCGCTGCTCGAACCTTCGCCCCTTTAATTCGACGCGTTTCTCACACCTTTCGCCACGAATCAAATTATATTTTTGTGAAATTAGAAATTCGGTGTTTGCGAGAGAAGAAAACGTCGATTCTTACGCCTCATTCGTCACGCTGATTTTCACGTCGATACGATCGGAATACCAAAGTTGATCGTCTCCACAGTGTGTTGATCGGTTAGCCGTTGCGACTAACGCGACTAAAATGCGTTAGAAAGGATAGAATTACTTTGTTCACGCTGTATTATAGTTTTTTCATAATAATTATTTATATCTTCGTTTGTTCGGTTTACCAGGTCCTGGCTTCCAGATAGTCGAAACGTCTTCAAATTTACGAATATAGTTTAGTTTTCGCTAAAATTGCTGTTTAAACAGCAAAATTGTAACTATTCTACTATTGCGACGAGTATACTCGTCAAAAGTAGGTAACTGGTTAAAACCTGGAAGATAATTTGCCAGGATAGACTATGGCGGTATTTCGTCTTTGAGAATTTTTAATTTGAGGAATTTTTCTTCCAACAAAGAGTGTCTCTGTAATGGAAGATGCGAGTTTCTGTTTCTTCCTCCTTTTCTCTTTCTTTCTCGAGATTTCTTTCAGTTACATGGTCCTACTTGTTTTACGAGCGACTCGCGTTTTAGCAGCGTGTTTCGTTGAGAGAGTTTTCACTAGATGTCTGTTCGTCTATTTATAGCAAAGATGTTCCTCTACATATAGATTGCATATAGAGGAAAGTGCACCTGTTGAAGCCTTCACTCGTAGGTGTTAGACATTTGTGTTACGAATCGTGTAAACAACGATCATTGTACACGGTAAATTTAATCTACTTTTCTTTCGTCATAAGCTTCGTGATGAATTTGCATTTCGAGTCTGCCTTTTTTATTTACCGTCTTGCCTATGTTTCTTCGAATTATATATTTATTTTATTACATTTATTTATATTATTATTTTTATTTACTACATATTTTACTTCTCTATAAATATAAAATAAATAATTCATACTGAATACATCTACTTCTCTTTTTTTTTTTTTAACAGGAAGAATATTACAATCAATCGTCGCAGAGAATTTTTAACATTAGATCGTTCCAAAAGTGTCTTTCGTCTCATAAGGAAATAACAGATGCACAACATTCTTTGTTTTATATTATTCTATTGAATTACGTTTAATCCATTTTATTCTATTGGAACCACACGTGGAATAAAACAGTGCAGTATACGTAGAATTTTTAACTTCATGAAGTATACGTCGAATATTTTGTGGATATCGAATCTGTAGTCTTGCGTAGATCCAATTGTTCTATAGATGCAAACGTAGTCGTATACCGTCTGTTTAGTCTTCGGAGATGATCCAATCTGTTAACACTAGAACTACCACACCAGTCAAATTGTCTGGTTTTACAATTTTATTTTAAAGTTTCTACTTCGTGTTGTATCTTTTTCCGCAATGATGTAACGACTTTCGCAACGATAACTAAAAGAATAATATAATGAATTTTATTTCGTTTTTTACGTATTCAAAGCCAAAATAATTTTGTATCGAGGTTGCTTATACCAATATCAGTCGAATTGGCTGGTTTTACAATTTTATTTTAAAGTTTCTACTTCGTGTTATATTTTTTTCCGCAATGATGTAACGACTTTCGCAACGATAACTAAAAGAATAATATAATGAATTTTATTTCGTTTTTTATGTATTCAAAGCCAAAATAATTTTGTATCGAGGCTACTTATACCAATACCAGTGAAAATGACTGGTACTTGTCAAAGTGTAAAAGGATGCTGCAATCCGTTTATCGAATCCCAATTAACCAGTTTTCTCGCTTTCTACAATTTCCCACACGTTCTTCAAATTTTTACCGCGTATCATTCGACAAAAAAACGAATTTACATAGGCACGAAAAAGCTAAATATCCGAAGAATTCCGTTGTAAATAAGAAACCTAAACCGATGTTTCACCTTATTAGACGATTTCCTCGACCATACCCTTTTCCGCAATTTTCCTAGCAATCCCGTCAACGAACGCAACTAAATTTCATCTGGCGCATATTGCCGATGTATCTGTTAAATGTCAAGATTAATATCCATTTATTTTGACAAAAATGTAGAAAAATCTGACGTTAATGAAAGCACGACACACCTGTTTGAAAAAAGAAAAAAAGGAAGAGGTAGAAGAACCGAAACATTAATATCCATAAAGAGTAAGAAATTTCTAAAAAATAAAGAAAAAAAAATGCGAAGCATTAAAAAGTAGACAACGATTTACCCAACGTCTTACGTCCGATTACTACCTCGATTTTAATAATCTTTAGAAATCTAGGATAAATCACGATTTCTATTAATTAATACGTATCTGTCGGTTGATTGTGTTCGATGATCAGGCCAACTGTTAATTACGGAACATCGAACTCACGCAGCAGCGGAACGAGCAAACGATTTATGGTGTCATCAGTGTGATACGATGGAAGATGGAGAGAGATGCGCCAATCTGACCGGAAACTTCAGCACTTTCGGGCACAAGTGCACTGGTGACAAAAGGACCTGTATGGTAATGACAAATGATAACAGCGATTCAAACGCTTGTTGATTATACACAGGGCGCGCACGTGTTTCAACAGATGTTTGATATTTTGCTTCGGTCGCGTGCTTTTGAAGCAAACAGAATGTAGCAAACAGCTAGCTAGAAGCGATATTAGTTATCGTCAACGCGAGAGCGAGAGAAAACTGTTCAAGATAGAGCCACAGTTTCATTTCGTACGTAACGCAATTTTAATGTTTGGAAATTTTCAATATAGTCGATTAATTCAGTTCCATAATAATCACGTTCTTTGTTGAAATTGTTTCTGCTTCATAGAAAAATATGTACATGGCGTATACATTCGAGGGAATATGCAAATGCAATTTTTTATTTGTTCTTCTTATTTATTGGCAATCAACGATGATATTGGATATGGTATAATTGTACAGTTTGCACATACACATAGAAATTTTACGAAACCTGTATTAGCCGAGCGAATTAACAACGAACGAGTCGTATTCTCTGGAAATGATACGAAATATTCCGGAAAATATTACCGTGACATTTCTTGCGTTTGAAAATTAATATTCCCTCGACTAAGAATATGTTACGTTCACACTCACTCGTGTTCGTTACAAGTTCGAATGTGAAATATCATATGGAGTAAAACAAGGAATTGTTGCAAATATTAATTTAATTTTAGTATCAAGAATTATTCTACGTACTTGTAGAATTCTTGCTCGCCTTTTCTTTTCAATCCTTTTTTCTCTTTTCGCGCGATAGTATCAAGTTCGTCGTACATATGTAACAACGTTTAATGCCGCCCAAAGTGAGCTCGTACTCGGACAAAATTAAAAAAAAATACTATATTTTAGCGTACGAGTGTTTCTTGCAATCCGCTATGACGTGTCATACAACGAACATCGTGAAAGTTTAATCTGCAAATATTCCTCTCACGTTTGCTTCTTTCTCTTCAGGTAAAGCGATTTTCTTACACTACCAGCACGGAAGATTCAACGTCTAGTCCACAAACTTGGTCGGTGGAGAGAAAGTGTACTAACAAATGCGACTCCGGATGTATAGTGGTCGGTGAACGTACGAAACTCTCCGCTTGCACCACTTGCTGCGAGAAATCGTTTTGCAATATCGGTAACGGTGCTGCGAACGACCTGACGATAAGAGGGATCGATCTGTTTCTAGCCTTAGTATTACAAATTACGTTAACAATTATCATGTATCCGTCCTGACATTGCAGACGAAATAACAGTCGATCATGAATCATTTTAGTCGCCGATGAGAATAATTGGTTCCATTAACGCGTTTATACATACATTGTAACATACACTGTAATATTACACCACAACACGATACGTAAGATTTAATCGCATTACCAATGAAAATGCTGTTTTCATTTTGTAAATATGTACATGGAGTTTCATTCGTTATGTGTTTCATAATAATATTACGATAAATATTGATTAATAAGTCAATAAAATTACGACGATATCGATAATACGAAGCTCAGAAATAAGAAAATAATAATGATGTTCTTGTTCTACCGTCGATAAATCAAAGAACAATTGATAATATAAAAAGGGGATGTTCTTAAGAATACGATGCTCATAATTATAATAATAACGAGAATGAAATTTAAAACACTGCTAAGTTATTACTCGATCGTTCAACGAGCCAATGTAATTTAAATTGTAAATTTTAGAAAAATTGTTATAGCAATACACTACCAATAAATTGTATAAAGTAACAAACTTTTCTAAAAAAGCAAATTAATTAATCTAGATATAATAATAAATACTTTTTATCGATTTCCATTCTTCCGTTATCCTCCGTTTCATTCCCAAGGATGTTAATGAGAAACATATTAGGTTGTCCCAAAAGTCTCTGTCTGTTTTATAAGAAAATAATAGATGCGCAACATTTTTTCTTTTATATTATTTCATTGAATTTCGTACGATCCGTTTTCTACTAATGGAACAAAATGGATCATAATTTAAAACAAAAAATACTGTACATCTATCACTTCCTTATGAAACGAAAGAAACTTTTGGGAAAATCTAATAGAATGGGAATTTTCTCTTGGACACGTAACATTGGAAAATTGTACACAACTTTTGTTTCAATTCCTTCGTACGATCTTTGTACAATATTCTTTCGTTAATTATACCTTGACTTTCTTTTTATTTTACTTTAATTTTTAAGTATCCTCCGATTGATTTCCAATTATTTTGATTATTTTGCAGGAAGTGAAAAATTCTAACGATCGGCATATTTTTCGATACTCGTGAACGAGAGTGTACAGCCTGGACGTTTTTGCACATCCACATTTCTCTCAAACGCACAAACATCCGCATTCCGCTTATAATACTAAAATTCCGCTGGAAACAGGGAAACGTGAGATCAGGTATCTACTAAATCGCTTAAACTATATAACTTATACCAGCGCGTTTACAGCTGTAACCAATTAACGTAGTTACACTGCCTAAATGGAAGCATTCAGTTTATACTCGTGCATTCTGTTCTTCCAACAGCATCCTGGAAATCTGCGTGTTATCGTTTTCGTAGAAGTCGAGAGAGCTTCGGTTGAACGTCGATCCGACCTCGCCAAACGGAAGATTGCAAAGTTCTTGAACTTCTGCAAGGTTCTAACGGAATTTAGGATCTTGTTTCAACGGAGAACACATATTTCTTTCTACAAATCAGTCTTAATTAAATTTCCACAACCGTGAATAAAGGAATATGATTTATCGTGCGATGGCGTGTAATGAAAACTAAAGGCAGAGAATGGAATTTTTTTTTTTCGTAAAAGACAAGAGACGACATCGCCTTGTTAAGAGGAAATAAAACCATTCTAAGAAGGAATAACGATCGTCGTTAAGCGTAATGTAATTTCTTTCTGAAGAGACATACTAATCTATCGCCCACACGTGATGCCTCGATGCTAAGCATCTCTCATTTTGCATCTCGTTCGTTGCCATTCATCTCGTCGTGTGAAACGTAAATAAGATGGAAAGAAATATTTTTCGTTCCGAGAAGCAATTATTCGAACAACAATTTATCAATGGATAAGAAAATCACAAATGTTCCTTTTAATGTCAACCATCTTTCTCTTCTTTTCTATTCTTACTTATCTGAAATATCTCTTTATCTCCTAATTTCGATTAACCATTTTACAAAACGTAAGTTACTGTCCGTTTTACGTTTAACTGTTATGAATCGTTGCAGTCCATTTACGCATAATCTTGCAAGTAAAGTACATTTTTCCAAGAGTAATCAAGCGTCTGTCTACTTTTGAACGATACTGTACCCAAGAGCTACTTACAGTGGCTACAAAAAGTATTTCTATATTATTTCTACTATTTTGTTTATCCTAACATTCGTACGCTAATCAATTATATTAATTGAAAGCATATTAATTGTCCTCCGTCTGCAACAACCTTATCTTTACCGACATTTACACGCTGGATCGTTTAGGATCATGCAATTTCTGTTTACGTTCTCGTGTTTTAAAAAGTGTGCTCAACGATTCTTGGATACTCTTGCAAGTTCCTAGAATATCTTCCAATAGTTTTCATATCGATACGTGTGAATCTCTTTAAGCGAAGCAGAATCTAAAGAAAAGTATGGAGAAAGTGGAAAATTATTTAAAGTCACTGGTCGAAAACCACCCACTATGCAGATGGGCAGATAAATTTCGCGTCACTCGATAGTACTATCGTATGACTACAAACTATTGACACTAGTTGAAAGTGAAATGTAGCGCCTGATGAAAAAAAATACTTGTGTCGATTGGAGAAGATAGAGATACGTAAGTATTAGCAATAGGTTGCCGCAAAAGTTTCTTTCATTTTCTAAGGAAATAATAAATGTACATTTTTTGTATTATATTATTTTATTGAATTATGTATGATCTATTTTGTAGTAATAGAATCCATTTTATTTTATTCATACAGAATTCAATAATAATAATAATAATAATAATAATAATAATAAAACACAAAATGTTGTGCATCCATTATTTCCTTATAAAAGGAAAGAAACTTTTGCGACAACCTAATACATATAAATACCTTTTCACAGCCATTGTATAAGATTATAAAAGATACTGATATATAAGATATTGTTAACTGTAGCTGCACAGGCATCACGCACTGAGCATCGCAAATATCGAAAGCCCTGAAGAAAATTTGAAGAAGAAACCGGCGCGAGAAAGCTGTAATTTTATAAAACTGAATTATAATCGACGAGACGAGTAAACGTGTAATATGTGTCGTAGAATAGAAAAAGGTGTGTAATAGACAAAAAAAAAAAAGAAATGTTTAATATAAATTTTACTTAGAATTCATATACGTAAGTAGATATGACTTTTCTGCCAGTCACTGTGCATTATCTGACATAATTTATCTCTCGTACTTATTCTTTCATCCAGGCAAAGGAAGCTGTCGGAACAGATTTAATTCCCGTTCATTAGATTCATCGCCTTACTGAATACGATATTCTCGAGTTCGCGGTTCAAGGGAAAGCGAAGAATTCTGGTGGGGGCGAGAGCAACGTTCAAGATGAAATCCTCGGCCCTTGTTAAATCGTCTCGGTCGGGGTCGAACAATGCGTTCGCCAGCATCCTCGTTTCTCGGTGATTGCACATAAAGCTGCCATTATTAGAACTTCAGTGGGCGGTAAGCGCTGGTGCTTTTTCCAGTCTCGCGTTCGCGCTTACTCTTACGCACAATTCGCCGCTGCACTCGCGTGCGTTTCCAGCCGCGTTCTTCCGTCCATGTGGCTGCCAGTCGCAGCACGAAGCTCGTTCGTCGCGTTTACTCCACTTTTTCCATCGAAACATTTCATCCGGAATATCACGTTCGACCCGACGTCCAATTAATTATCGTATTTTACCTTCACCGATGGTGCATCATTTTCATGGGAAACGTTTAAATTTCCACGTGGCACGTGGTGGAAAAATTGGCCGCCGGTTGCTGCACGACGCTCCTTCGTCGCGTTTACTCCACCTCTTCGGCGAAACGTTCCATCCGGAACGTCGCGATCGACACGAGACCGAAATTAATTATATTCTACTTTCTCCGATCGTTCTCGCGCGAAAGAAAATTAAATTCCTACGGCACGTGGTGAATAAATTGGCCGCCAGTCGCTGCACGACGCTCCTTCGTCGCGTCTACTCCACTTTTTCGTCTAAACGTTCTGTCCGGGATATCGCGATCGACCCAAGATCCGATCGATCGTCTTATCCTTCCGTTCTTTTCGCGAAAGTCGTTCGAATTTCTGTAACGCGCGCGTGGAAAATATTGGCGCGAATCTTCGAGTTAGTGAGAATCTTTGGCTCGAATTTGATGATTCGTTCGCGTGGGAATCGCACGGCGAGGCGTGCGATTGTCGCGATCGCTCTTATCGCTCGCTCCACTTACGTTCCGCTTCGTTCTACCGACTACTAGTTTGCTGCGTTCTCGGTTACTTTACTGGTGGTGAATCGTTAATCGACGCGAGTTGCCGCCGACGAGTTTGTTACGATACGCAAGTACAATGGAAAATGGAGTTTAGCGAGACAGTTTCGCGAAGCTAAACGGTTGGAAGAATCGAAAGGGATCGAAAGGAATTGGAAGTCGTTCGAAGAATTCTGTTCGAAGACAGCTTTGAGAACGCGAACGACGATTGAAAAAAAGAAAAAGAAATTGAAAGACGTCGAAGGAAATCGAGAAACGTTCGAATTCAACGAGGCAGTTTCGTGCGTCTAGAGACGACGATCGAGGGAAATTGAAAAAGATTCGTCGTTCGAAACTCGTCGCTCCGTATCAATCTGGTATAAATACGTCGAGCAAATATTCACGGTTAATCTTCGCGATAAAGCACTACCTACAAAACCATTGTATTCTATGATTTCATTTTATCTCTGGCGTACCGTAGAATCGTTCCCTTCTCCATTATACGGTCGATTAAACAACACCCTGTGTATTAAAACCAACGATTCGCCTTTGTATTACTTCCACGCGAGCTACGTGATAAAGCGTGAGACATTGAAAATGTTAGATCGCCGGAGTATCGTCACATCCGCGTCTATGTGACACGGTGTTTCGAACGCGTTACGAACCGGCGAATTCGAAACGGCGAAACGAAATGAGAATATCGGGTCTGCGAACTAGCTCCTTTCATCGCGATAACTACGTCTGCGAGTGAACGAGAATGCCTGGCGAGTTTCGGGCAGCCAGAAAATCCTATTGAAATTTGGATCAAAGCGCGCGAGACATGACGCAATCGAAACTTCCCAGTTTTCTCCTCGCCACGTGGCTGCTCGGCACGATCGCTACTAAGTCGCGAATGAGCGACTTTCTGCAAAGCTTGCAGGAGTACGAGATCGTTTACCCTCGAGTGATCCCGAATGAGAGCGCGCGGAACAGAAGATCGACCCAAGAAGACCGAGAAACTTGGCGCGAGTATCTCTACCAAGAGCCGGTGTTCCTCGAGATCAGCAACTGGACCTTAAGGACCGTGGCCAACGATCGATTGATACTGTCGTCGAATTTCACCGTGAATTGGGTGCGCCAGGGTAAAACCAAGTCCGAGCGACGTAACGCCAAAGCGAACTGCGATCTTCGACAAGGCAGCTTGGAAGGAGACGCGAGTTCCTTCGTCGTCGTGACGATATGCGAAGAGGAAGTGTACGCTTTGATGTTGATCGGGCAGAGATCGTTCTTCGTTCAGCCACTGACTAATGGCCAGCATGTGATGTATCAGCCGAAAAACGAAAGGTGGTGGTCGATCAGGGATAATTCGAGCTTCGTGTCCGTGAATCCGGAAAATCCTGCAGGTGAGAAGGATCGTTATCGCGATGGCTTTTCATCTTTCGTTAGACGATTGGATGTAGGTGGTTGGTTGATCGATTTACCGATTTCCTTGCCGATTATGTTATAAGCTTCTTACTTTGCGATCCGTCGTTAATTGGTTCTTCTATTCTAAACTTGACTCTGATCGTGATACTGTAAGAACTGATAGCGTCGATATGATAATACCATGTATAGAGCGTCACAGTAATCGTAGTACAAACGAATATATATATATATATATATGCGTGCAAAAATTACAAATGCATACAGAGTGTGTGACGAATTTAAACCGTCAAACAGGGAGGGCTTAATCTGCAGGCAAAGAGAAGAAAAAGAGATAGTCATTTACAAAGCGAACGACCATTAGCTGATTTCAATTCGAAATATATCGCCAAAGTCAAAGTCATTTTGAACAAATGTTTCCCGTACGTGTTACAGTCGTTTGGCTTTGCTTTCCGTGACATTCGCAGAAGACTTCGCTTCAATTTACGTTACGATTACGCTTCATTCTGACGTGGGCGAACGTCTCGGACGTTGGTGTCCGTACATTTATATATGCCGATCTAACGCATTTCCGATAATTATTTTCAACTCGCACAGAGAGGAAAAATCAACGAGGCTACCGTGAATTAAATTCACGTATCAAATAACGAGATAGATACGACTCGTACGAAGCTTTGCGTTGCGTCGTTGTTATTCGAGGTAGGAAAAGCTTTAGTCGTGATATCGAGAAAAGTATCAAGAAACTACTCGATCATCGAAACTACTCTGTCGTCGAGACAGAAATTCCTGCGAATATCGCGGAAACTAAAGCAGAGAGACGGTAACGCGTATTACAGGAAAAAGTTGTTCGGAATATTGACCGTGACAAACATATTTCAAAGCCGTTGAATACGGCGAGATTGTCCGCTTTGTAAATATTTACCGAAAAATACGTCGTACGAAGCTGGTCGATAAACGCGTTTTTCCACTGTTACAAACAAATATCGTATGTATGAAACAAGTAACGACGAATTTTCCATTCCACGGCACGCGACAATTGACCGTATTATCAGCGTTTCGTCAGAGTTCCAAGAACTGCGTTTTCTTTTCTGTATTTGTGGTTTTACAACTGTAAAACGGAAGATTTATTCTGGAGATGCGAGTTCGCGTGAACAACTAGCGCAACGAGCAAAATAAACGCGGTTCTTGGAACTCGATCGAATTGTCAGGAACTGTATGTGCGAGATCGTATTAATTCCATCGATGTCAGGCTTCTATTCGAGCACACGGACAATCAAAGATACTAGGTAATCATTTTTTATTGTATTGTTATTGTAGCTAATAACGACACGGGCTTGTTGCCGCATGATAAAAAACATGCAACTGCGCTGACACGATAATACGGCCAACCTTTGCATGCTGCGATGGAAAACGCGTCGTTACCTCTTTCGTACGTACGATACTTGTGACTCTGTAAAGAAACGTCCGTTGACGAAAATTATATAAAGTTTTTCTTTCTTCTTCTTGTCTGTAAATCAAGCCCTTACAGTTTGGCGGTTTAAATTTGGGACACCCCGTATATACAGGACGCAACCGAACAACATGTAAAAGCGAGAACAACGCGAATCCTCGTGGAGAAATGAGGAAAAAATATAGGATAAAACCTTTTCATTTTTGACTTAGCTTCGAGTCTGAAAATTTATCAAGTATATCTGAACTGTATCTTAATTATATAATTAGTTTATTGCAAAGGAAATACGATCTGAATGTCAATATGAAATGGAAACAAATTTTGCTAAATTGAAAATCCAGTTTCCATGACTCGTTGTTTACAGATTAAAAATCTGTCTTACGAATACGGGGAGCTAAATATCTGCGTTTATTAATCAATTTTTCTGGAAAGTTTTGTACGATGTGCGGATAAATTTTAGTTCGAGAAATTGTTGGAAACGTGGAAAATTGAATGAAATAGAATTACGTGGCACAGTCTACACGGTTGCAACTTTATGACCCACTTAGGTCAAGTTGCAATGAAATTTATTGCATATATACTCGGAAATTCAAGGCACGTAACTGGCAGTTTATAAGCAAATTATTTGTTCTCTTAATTAAATTGCCCGCGTCGAAAGCTATGAAACGTCTATCGAAATCGAAGAATCTGACATCGCGATCGCATGAATTAAAGAATGCGACGTAAATGTTCGAAGTATGGCTGAGAAACGATAGAAAATTTCAAGTGTTCCTCGTTCGATTTAAATCGAAATTTTTATGAGAAACAGCGCCGATTGATATTTAAAAGTAAAATGGTTAAGAGTAACAATACGGGTTTTGTTAAAACCAATTGGTCTATTTACCTCGCCGTTTAAACGAGTTTGTTTGTCGTTACTTTGATCAATTTCCATTGACACTTTTATAGATAGTATTCTTTTTTACGGATGGAAAAGTGGCTGCTTTACAACACCGAGGAATATTTGTCCGTCGTAAAATTGCATTTTCGCGGGGAAAGGAAAACAATGGAATTTTTTACAAAAGCGCAATACGTTTAATTACTGTAAAATCTCATTTTCCCTACTGGCAAATTCAATCTTCTATTAAAGCGTAACACGTTTAATCACCGGTGCTGTAAATTCGACAAACTAATATCTCGAACATTGACTTGTCATAATTTTGTGACACCGTATGTTGTCGATACGTTTCAGTATCGCGGTATTTGCAATTTCAGAAATTTTGCAACTATTTTTTCATTTTATCCGTAACGAGAATAACGACGAGTCTTGAGAAATATGCTGTAACTGGAGGGAAGATAAAACAGGCAAACGTGGTAAAACGTTGATAATTCGGTTACAGGGAAATCGAATAAATTTGAAGTTAAAGAAAGTAAGAGAAAGTCGAAACGAAGCAAACGCGATTCCTTAAGCCACGATGTTCAGGGATTTTATAATCTTTCCGGTGACGTCTTCGACGTGGAATACCCAGAAGCTGAGAAATTGATTCTGTACGATGAAAAAGACGATGTCCCCACAGAATACAACGATACGATAGTGGAGGAATTATCGATCGACGTCAATTCCGAGGAAATTGGATACTTTTCTGGTCCTAAATGGCAAAGGAACAGATTATCAAGTAAGTCAAATATTTTTTCCAATGCTATTCTTGTACGATCGTTGCCTTTCTACTTACCACGCGTAATATAGCGTAGTTAATAAATTAACGAAACATCGAATATTACTGAGAGAAAGAAATTAAAATGATACTCCGCTCTCGGAACTTGTACACAAATTTAAACATATTTAAACTTTATCGTATCGCTTCATAATTTCTGACTTTTCCTAAGACTTGCATATAATATATTTCTCGGTACTTAATTTTAGTTTGCTCTTTTATTTCCTGAGAAAAATTTGTACTCTGCCTTGTTTACCGTGAGCGGTCGTTTTGACCGCCCGACAAAATATGTTAGTTATTGTTAAAATAAATGCAATCAGTACAAAGAAAAGGCTATCTCAAGGTCAGATGACAAACAAAATCAGTAATAACAAATAATAACCGCTGTTACACCCGTAATCTTGTCATAAAACAATGTATCCCTCGATCAAGAGACAGCTGGCAGGACTTCGGGGATATGCTGAACGGTATATAATGAAAGGACGAGTAATTTTATGAAAAGTTTAATTTTAAATTTTATAAAAGTTCATCGTTTTATATACATTTAGTTATAAATTAACCATTATCTAAATTATAAAAACTATTACTTCTTTAATCACCGGTCATTTTGATCGCACACGGTAGGAATAGGTATACACCAAGTGTCGGCAGGTTTAGCGTTAAAAGGAACTCGGTTTGCAATTATCGCGTTCCACTCTCGCTTAATCTTCTACACGTTCATCTATATTTCATTATTTATTTATTAATTATTTATAATTTATTTTATTATTCCCTATCTATTAGTGTCTATCGTCTAACTCTCAAGCATTACATATATGTATATTATCCATTGCACGAATCTTTATCTATCTTGCCTAATTTACTGTAAGAAAAATAGAAAAATAGACAAATTTACTCGAGAAATAGGTTTACCAAAATTTGTCAAGAATTTTCAAGAAATTTGCAGATTTGGTTTTTAAAAAATTTGATATTTTTGAAATTATACTTTTGGAATAATTATTCCAGAGATACTTTCTCGTACATACTAATCTACTCTATACGTACTTGTAATAATCGAAGTCGAATAGATTTTCTAATTTCGTCGGAGATAAGTGGATTAGTACATTTCCAGAGAAAAGACCAACAGCTAAAGATTCGCCGCCACGATGGCTAGAGCTTGGAATAGCTGCTGATTATTCCGTGGTAGATTTTCATGGAATTCGAGTGCAGCAATATATCTTGGCTCTTTTAAACATCGTAAGTAATACCGAACGTAATTCTCTTACTATACTTAGATATAGAATACCTTCTAGTACATATGTACGCAAGCAACTGGAAAACATAGAGCAGAGTTATGCGTATCTCTGTATTTTTAAGGTACGCTACTTGCTTTCAAACATCTCGATCGTGTACTCGGATAGAAGTATTCTCTGTATTTTTTGTTTACAAAAATTTAGCGAATAATTTATCCTAATAGAATTTTGTAATCGATTAATTTCAGCGATTCGGTAATTGATTTTCCAATGTTGTTGATTAATAACGTACATTTCCTAAGATAAATATAACGAATAAAAATAGGAAAATTATATAAGATACATTGTATTTACCAGAGTTTTGAATAATAATATACTTGTAAGAGCATAACGCGTATTACATTTTCGCACGTACTTTAATCCTAGGTCAGTGCAATTTACATGGACCCGTCGCTCGAATCCAACATGATTCTAGTGATCGTACGAATGATTTTATACGCGGAAAAACGAGACGGTATGGTAAGCGATTTTCATTAAATTAAATCATTTAAATAAAGTACTAACTATCTGAGATATGCATATGCGAGTGTCAATTGCATTATTTTCCACTTATCTGTACAGTATAGTATCTAAATTATATAGGTCAAAATATCTGCGCATGACGTTTTAGGTCGATAAAATGCTACGAGTTCCATTTCGTTAAATTGGACAACCGTGAACGATCCCTTGGAAATAAATTTCCAAATAAACAATTTTCACGAATTATTAAGAAACATCGCATTTATCGTGTGTCCAAAATATCCGTATAATCGACTATTAACCCCTTTTCATCCCTTAAGAATCTTAATTTTAATTTTATGCACCTACGGTAGTATCCTTTGGAAATAAATTTCCAAATAAACAATTTTCACGAATTATTAAGAAACATCGCATTTAGCGTGTGTCCAAAATATCCGTATGATCGACTATTAACCCCTTTTCATCCCTTAAGAATCTTAATTTTAATTTTATGAACCTACGGTAGTATCCCTTGGAAATAAATTTCCAAATAAACAATTTTCACGAATTATTAAGAAACATCGCATTTAGCGTGTGTCCAAAATATCCGTATGATCGACTATTAACCCCTTTTCATCCCTTAAGAATCTTAATTTTAATTTTATGCACCTACGGTAGTATCCCTTGGAAATAAATTTCCAAATAAACAATTTTCACGAATTATTAAGAAACATCGCATTTATCGTGTGTCCAAAATATCCGTATGATCGACTATTAACCTCTTTTCATCCCTTAAGAATCTTAATTTTAATTTTATACACCTACGATAATATCATAGCGACGTATTACTATACGACACTTGCAATTCTTTTTTCTTTTCTCCTTTTGCTATTTTTCTCTGGTATTGAATCCACCCTAATGTCAACTTTATCAAATGTTTCAATTTAAAAAGTTGCGCTGCCGCAAACTTTCAACATTTTCAGCCTTCGAAGATTACAATACCAATAACGTTACAAGTTACACTTGATTACTATCGATTACTTGCATATATATTTATTATCATTGACAAATATTTATAGACACTATATAATACATAATACAATAATAAATATAATATATTCGTAATATTTACTACTTTTTCTTAAGAAACTATTGATCGTTGTCGTAGGTCCGCCGTGGCGATGCCAGACGATCTCTCGAGAACGTGAACAAATGGAACAGAAAGATGCTGTCCTCGAAGGACGTAAATCACGATGTTGCAGTATGGTTGACGCGATTAGATATAGGAGGTCCTTCCGGTTACGCACCTGTGTCAGGAGTATGCGATCCCGCGAGATCGTGCGCGTTAAATCGAGACGAAGGCTTGACCAGCGCCTTTATCATCGCTCACGAAGTAGCACACATGTGAGTGTCCTACATGTCGGGATATCGTTGACAAACTGAAATATTTATAACTGGTCTGGGTATTTACGCAGAGACAGTGTACTGCGCGTACTTATGCAAATACGTATTTTTACGAGGATAATTTCAAAAATGAAATTTGGGTAGAAGATCCTATTATCTTAACCGAATATTACAACGAATACTGTACTTTGAATTTGCTATAGATTTGTGCGTATTACGTGCGTTCCTATTATTCCTATCTATTTGTAATATAAATTTCTTCTAGATCCTCTTGTTTCGTCCCTCGCTTTTGTCTCCAAAAAATTTACTTTTTGAGACAAAAGCGATACTGTATTTACGTTTATATTTAATATTAGCACATTCTTATTGCGATTACACTTAATCGCTATACAGAGAAAAATTGTAGGAAAATCACAGTACAGCGGAATTCTACACCTCTGGATCGTCGACGGAGGTCTGTTGAGAAAAGTGGAATGCAAAGTTGACCTTGACCCTGTTTCTCAACATCAAATTTCTTTTTATCGCATCGTACGGTAGTCGTGGCGAGTGTTGACTTTGCAAAAGAAACCGTGGCTCGCAACTCGACCGTCCTCGTACAAAATAATATTATAAGGTTCCATTAGTTGTGACATCCACGCCATAGACGACGCGCTCGTATTTTTCCTATTCAAATAGAAAGTAAATAGCGTGATACGAATGACGAAACAGGAAATTAAAGGAACCAAAGAGAAAGAAGCATCCAACTTCGTGATCCCGAAATATTAGAAAATCGCTTACCGTATGAAGAAACCTTCCCAGAGCGAGAGCTCGTCGAGGAGGTTTCCATGTTACTAGTTTTTCTTCTGTCTTTCTTCTCTTGCAAATGAACGCGCAGAGAACGTACGAAGGTGAACAACGTTTCTTCCGAACAGAATCGCGTTTCTTTGCCCGTTGGTCGATGTAACTTGCGTCGTTCCGCGTAAAAAACGTACAAAGTTGACCGTGCGAGAAAGAAAGAAGAGATCGAAAGTGCTTGAAAACGAGATGACGAGGACAACGAACGCTTGTGACGGTTTTTTTCGTCTTTGTCCTCTTCGACAACGACACAAACGTGTTTCCCGTAGTCTAGGTCTGACTCACGACGGAGACGAAACGACCGGAAACGCATGCAAGGAAGAGGGATCTCGAGGAAGCGTAATGGCACCGATGGTCGCTGCCACGTTCCATCATTTTTATTGGTCCGCATGCTCGAAAAAGGAGTTCCATCGTAGAGTGAGGTAAGGATGCTCGTTCTACACAAGAATATCCTTCTTAGAATTACATACTCCTAAAATAGGTACTTGCAGACGGTGGTCCTGTTTGTCGAATAAGCCGAAGCACGATGGCCTCTCCCAAATGAGAGACACCATTCGCGAGACGTTTACTATGGACGAGCAGTGTCGCATGGAATTCGGCGAAGGGTACGTTTCATGCGCGAATTATCGTTGCTAGATGTTTCGATAACGAGTTTTCCATCGAATTCAGTTACGAGCACTGCAAGACCTTCGACGTGGTGGAACCTTGTTCTCGTCTGTGGTGCGGTAACAGTAACGTGTCTGAAACGTGCAAGACTAAGAAGGGACCGCCTCTGGAGGGCACATTATGCGGTGACTCGAAGGTAAATCGACGGCAGGTAGTTTAGCTTAGTTAGAAATAATTAGACCGCGGAACTTTACGCTTATACGTTTTACGTTTATAAAAAAAGATTCGCAGACGAGAAGATGCACAGGATGGCGAAATAACGTGGAAAAATGCATGAAATAACGATGGAACAATTGTTTATCTAGAGTCCGCTTTTTAAGTCATATTCGTAGAGATACGAAATTGCGTAGATATCCGCAGTCTACCGATGAATGATAAATATGACGAAAACGAAACGAACGATTGGCACGGTTTAATCAACACGTTTATCACTGTCGCATTGATCAGAAATATCTGTTGCGATGTATCCTTCGTTGCACCTCTCGCTGCGGACGCGTTACAGAGTTACAGAGTTAAGAGAAACGATTTTTTTAATTGATTACGATAATTAATAGCGAATAAGAAACGTACCATAGTAGACACGATCAGCATGTTATCATGTATCAATATACGTTATAAATATCATATAGTACGGTATAAATATTTCAGTGGTGTATAAACGGTCGATGTCAGTCGACGAATAGAAAGAGCTTCGATTTTGGCATAATACTAAATAAACCGAGAGACGGAGGTTGGAGCGCTTGGAGCGGCTGGGAGAAATGTTCGAGGACTTGCGGAGTAGGAGTGCAGTGTCGAACGCGAAAATGCAATAAACCTTTGTTAGTATTCGGATTACCTAATAGCGACGCTTGTAATTCAAGTTCTCTCGAATCGTTTCAAAATTCAGTAGCAAATGAGAAACACGTTAATTATTCGTTATTCCCTAACGAATAATTGCTCGCTTTTTTAACAATGGATGTGAATATTTCGATGGTACGCTGCGAACAGAATCTTTCTAAAAACTATTGAAATTCGATTGAAGGAAAAATTGAAACGCAAGATAAAACGACGGCGAGCATGTCTCGGTATTTTATCGGAGCGAAGGGAAGAATTTTGAAACGAATATTGTAGAAAACGTTCGTTTCTCGACTATTGAAGGCAGCTTTCTTGTTCAAAGGCCTGCTTACGGCGGGAAATATTGTTCAGGTCCCAGCGATGATTGCAGACTTTGCGACCTACCGAAGTGTTTAACTCCCGTCGACCTCAGAGCTCAACAGTGTACCAAACTCGGTAATATTTTATATCTGGAAAGAGTTCGATCCAACAACGACGTGACCTGGCTGCCGTACGTGTCCGATCAGGAGAATTTGAGATGTCGATTGATCTGCAAAAGCAAAGAGACAGGCGAGATATTTCACACCAGGAAGCATTTGATCGATGGCACGCCATGCTCTTACGGATCCACGAATATATGTATACAGGTAAAGTGAAACGTTCCATAACAAGATTGAAAGTACAGTAAAACTCAATTTGTCGGAACTTCTCGGAGTACAAACAATTTACGTACAGTTACTCGAATATTCGGACATGGTATTCTATCTCTGCATCTGTTGCTTCCATTTGAATACGAATCGTTCATTGTCAGATTTCTTTACGTGTTTCTCCTCCTTTCTCTTCTAAATCTACGATTTCTTCGATTGCAGATTTCGAACAACAACTATGGTCTCCTTCTTTCTGCTTTATAGAGGATAATAATTATCGTTACGTATAATAATCGTATAACAATTACTGGCAGATACAATATGACACATTAACGCTAATAATCAGGCAATTTCACGAGAGCTTTTCTCCATGACGAACGACAAATTGTCCTTTGTCAGACCTATGATATCCTTCCCTTTTTTCCTATCGCTGCGATCGTACAAGGTAACAATTAAAATTAACAGTATCTCCTTGCGCTTTATTATCTATTATTCGACGCATTGCGCGTTATTCTACAAACTTGTACGTTAGAGGAATTCCACATGTTTGTAATATCTGCGCATGGACGAACGTACTTGAGAATAATCCACTGCTGTCAAAACTGTCGATAAAGATACAAAGTAATTTTTCCAGCGACGGAATGGCACGATCTATCGCAGAAACTAAGCTGTATCAAGGAGTTTAAGTATACCCTGCAATGTTGAAGGTTCGTGCTTCGAAAATGTTTGTAATATGTAGACGCGAAGTGTGCTTCCGTGAAACGAGGATCAGCTCAGCATGCTCGGTATTTCAATTATGTAAATCCCCGTATCCTTCAACGTGTTCAAACATACAGATCGTCAAAACGCATCAAGAATTATATTCACGTAGCAGCAACGCGATTTGCTGAGAACCAGCAGAGAAATTCAACGATCGACTATTAATATTTACGGTTTATCCGTATTAATGTTCGCATTTGCCACGTGTTTCGCGACAACTGTTTTAGCTTTGAGAGAATAAAAATCTACCTTCGATGCTACCGCCTTGATTGGAACAGGCCCTTATCCGGTAAAACGATGGTTTCAAGAAACACGACCTTTGGTATTTAACAACCATCGTCTCAATGCGCATACGACTTTCTCGTTTGATGTATCCAGCTGTCCGAAAAGCTTCCTCCGTTTTACAAGGAAATAACAGACGCGTCAGCGTTCGTCGTTTTATATTATTTTATCGAACTATGTACGATCCACTTCGTAGCGATACGACAAATATGCATACATAATCAATTCGATACAATATTCACGTTGGATACGTAATTCGGTAAACCAATATGAAAGAAGAAATTGTAAAACGAAAGAAACTTTCGCCACAACTTGATACGCACAGTCGAATCACATCTGCGCTACCTGGCACTCGATTTCAGCGAAAGATCCGGGTTCGACTTAACACGACGCTATATTTTCTCTTTTATACCAGCTCGACCATTTCAGTCGTCTATAAATCGAATCTTCGAACGAGCAGCAAAAATGAATTTTATTCCAAAGGATCGATATTTGCCTGTGGTAAGCGCTCGTGAAAAATGGTAAATAACGAGAAACGTTCGTACATATCGAAGAAGAAACTGCACTTGCAGAAAAGACGCGAACACGTTTCTGTCTGTCTTTCTCCGACTTCGACGAAAGAGAAAACGCGACTCGTCGCTGTTTCGTGGATCGACCCGAGTGTCGAAGTTCTTCCTTGTTCTAATTGTTACTGATGAAAAATGAAATTTCTTCGGCAGGGTGAGTGCCATCGGATGGGATGCGACCGTGTGTTAGGGTCGAAGAAAGCGTTGGACACGTGTGGAGTGTGCGACGGTGACAATTCGAGCTGCGAGAATATCGTCAACAAGTTTCAGCGCAAGCTTCGACGAGGTCAGTCCAGTCACCGTTCAAATTGAGTTGTTGCAAGTGGCGATGAAGTTTCCGTCAAAGTCGGACAGTCGAGCAAGCGGGGAGGGATGCAACGTCCCTAATTAGTTTAAAAGGAGAGGAACGGCGAGAGCGGAGCGATTAGTTGCTAGTTCAATTCGCCCGGAGGAACGAAACTCCTGCGCGTCTTCGTTTTTGATTTAAATCCTCTGACGTGCAAGAGCGAGACGAGTCAATTAATCGTCAAGCAACCTTCGTATCAACTTATCGCGTATATTTATTGGCACTTGATTATTGTTTGAACATGGTACACAATGATCCTTGGAACACGAATTTCAACGATAGCTTTTGATATTTGTTCGGTTCAGGAAATTTTTCTAAGTAACAGTCAAACGCGTTTGGAACGTGGTCTTTTCGTTTAGGGAAATCCGATTGAATGGAAAAATAGAAATTTACTTTGAAACGCGAGACTCGTTAACGTACGAGGAATGACACGCGATCGTTCTTAATTGTAAAATTGCTTCTCGAGCGTTGTGGAAATATAATATCTACAAATCCGTTTAATATCCGCGAACGTTATACAAAATTGTTACGGGGCAGGATAGTTCTCCGTCGATTCTACGATCAATAATTTGCTTGTTATCACATCTTTTTATTATTACGATTTATTCCTATCCGCTTCGTGTTCTTTCAGAGGTAACACGTGTCGCTGTGATACCACGCGACGCTCACAATTTGAATATGAACATCTCGATGGCTGGCTCTCGACTTTTCCAATCGGATGATTTAACGATCGTGATAGGAGACGGTAGGAGAAGACGCAACGTGCAGGAGAATCTAGCTTCTCGTAAGCGAGATTTAACGATCGTACAAGGTGCCGCTTTTCGCGTTCAGAGACGCGGTAATAACACGTATTTTATACAGGCAGATGGTACTGCGTTCGAAGATGTCGTGGTTTTGGTAAGAGATAAACTTTTAATATTCTATTCTCACGAATCAAACTTTCTCTACTTTTCAGGAAAAGTAAAATATCCAAAATCCAGTAATCCTTAATAATATTTATATCGCCAGAGATAAATCTCTATGCGATATTATAGTATGATATAGAGCATGAAAAAACATTACATAATTTCCACGCAAACAAAGATATGAAATAGTTTTCGTGACAAATCCACCATCCATAATTACAATATATTCGATTATTCGATCCGTATCTGAACGTACATTGATTCCTCAGGCTTTACCGATATCGACGATTTTACTTCTTGTAGCTGGTGGTGCCGAGAAACGTACTACAACGAGGAATCTCGACCTCAGTTTCGTTGGAATATTCTCTAAATCGCGATGAGAGGAATGCAAAGGATAGATACGTATGGCTATTCGGAGGTTGGAGCTTCTGCTCGGCCAGCTGTGGCGGTGGAACGCGTCAGAAGATGATAGTCTGCAAAGACGAGGAAACCGGAAGAATAGTGTCGCGAAGAAAATGTCCACTGACAATCAAACCGATTCAAGAGATAGAGAAGTGCAACCTTTTTAGGTATCACGTATATACAGTTTGTAGAGTAGGTTTGTTGTACGTTGGAGGGGCAAGAAAAAGATGAGCTTTATATTTATTTATATCGGCACTTTGTTATTTTATTAACGCTAACACACGTTTCCATGTTTGTCGTACGTATGAAATTCAAAATTGTCGATGAAAGTACATCCGATGATACGTGCCGGCAAAAAGTTGACCAGCAATTCGTCTGATTTATTACAGTTGTACTTTCAAATGGCTACCAGGTCCGTGGGAAGCGTGTTCGACTACGTGTGGAAGGTTTGGTATGCAATTACGACAACTTTACTGCGTTCGTTCGGGGTTTAATGGTACAGAGGTAAATAGAAACAACGAATTGGAAGTGTATCGAACGATGGTACAGCCATCGATATGCGAAACCAGCCCTATGCCTACGAGTAGCAGAGAATGCAATAGGATACCGTGTCCTGGACATTGGATATTTACGAATTGGTCCTCGGTGAGAAATTACAGTCTGATACCTACTTTCAAGGTAGATAGTATTAAGAGGATTTTGAAGGAAAAAGGATGCAACAGTTGTAGAATTTATAGCGCTAAACAGAAACAATAAGGAAATGGTTCATTGACATAGAAATTGAAATCAACTCCTCATGAACATTTGTTAATATGTATATCTAAAGTAAATTCCGTAGTTAAGAAGGAATACAAAGCTCAACTTGCGATTTTAAAATAATGCAGAATATTTAAAGATACAGAAAAGTGATAGATAAAACAATATACTAAGTTTCACATTTTGTAGATTATATGTATTTACAGAAATATCTGCCAATTAAATATGTCTATTAATAATTAGACTGCGGATTTTTATGCAAATTCATATTTTCGAGAAGATAATGTAAAAAATAGATGCTCGGTGGATAACTGTTTTACATAGTAAGTGTTGCAGACGGCTGTTGTACTTTGGGTACTTTGTATCATGCGAATCTTCAGCATTTTGGCAATTTTTAATTTTCTATATGAGCGTAGAAATCCGCAGTGTATTAATAACGCGCTATAGCGGCCAATTATAGTGGAAGATGCGACTATCAACGATCGATAAAAAGAAGAGAATTTATTTTAGAATATTTGAAATTTCAAACAGTATTCGAGCATCGTGTTTTCTTTTTACAGTGCTCGAAGAACAACGGAAAGGGTATACAGTCGCGAATAGGCCGTTGCATTCCTCCGGAAAACGAATCGTTTTACAGGTGCGACGGGCCAACCGTAAAGACGGAAATACGTTCTTGTACGGGGCACGTGACCAGGGCCATCGAATTTCCATCCCGTTGCTGGAGAGATAAGAATCGATTTTGCTCTATACCAAGTTTGAAACGTTACTGCGACGTGCCGGCATTTAAACGAAAATGTTGTCGCTCTTGTGAAAGAAACGAAACCTTGGATCTGTCCAACTCTTTCGATCGGAAGCACCGTATACTGCAAACTTAAATTGCATTTAAAAAGTTTGAAATGAAACATTTGACACGTTTATTGCTATTTGTGATAAATTGAATTCGTAGAAAGGCGTAATAAACGAAGCAGCGAAAATTGACATTGAAAGCTATTAAAAATATAGAACAAATTGTATTTATACCGTGTAAAATTTCTAAAAAGTTTCTAAGAAACTTTATATTTATGTTGTGTTATATCCGTTAGTGTATCGTAAGAATAGTAAATATGAAACCATTTTTTCTTTAATTAAATTTTCGATTCTGTACTTCTCGTACTTACTTCGACAGAAAAATGATTACTATTATTGTCAGAAAAGAAATAGAAGTAGAATCAGTATGTTCTAGATACTAGAATATGTCGATATACGTATTATTTTTATGATACATTTTATATTATATATTTAAGGATAATTTATTTTTATTTTAAAGTATAAAGGATATGACAAAACTTCTGATTATGGATAAATTTTGGTCGCTAATTTTTGAAAAGATGGTTTTATACCTTCGGTAACTATTGTATTTCGATACATATCTTTAGGAAATTATATCTTGTGTAATCTTCTACTAGGATATTAATATTTATTTATAATATATATATATATATATATATATATCTTGTAGAATATATAAGCAGTGATGTAAGAAAAATATTTACGAAAATTTGTTTAATATTTATCTATATATCGTTTATTTAATAATCTAGCTTAATGTATTATCTAAAATAATATAGCTTCTTAAAAAATTTGCAGTTTGAAAATATGAACAATGTAAATCCTCGTTGCTTAAGTTATTAATTTTAAGTTATTAATATGTTTAAACTTCAGTTTTCAATAAATGTCAGAAATATCACAAAATGATATATACAGTTAAAAATGATAATTCGAGTTATAATGTGGAAAAAAAATTTTAATAAAAAATCAAAATTGATAATACACTCATAAAAATGAAACATATACACATATATGTGTATTAACACTGTACGCCCCGAAAGTACTAAAAAGTGAGGATTTTCGTAGGTAATTTTATGACACACTGAATGAACAGGTCGTAGCATTAAATAAAACAATTTCATGCTTAATATTTAATAAACATTTCATATATAATAAATTTTTAGAGTTGCAGTAAAAGATGTGTTGTGTACTCCGTATACAAGTCATTCGTATTAATAAATTCTGATTTCATGGTTAAATTATTATAAAATATTATTCTGAATGTAGAAAATACAAATTATACAATATAAAAACTCTAAAACTATGTATGTGCATGTTTTATATTACATCAACTCAATTTTATTTTGAGTGGTCCCTGAACAAAGAAATTTTTTACATGTGAATTATATATGTATATATATTCAAATAATTTATTAACTTTCGTGTAAAATAGAAGAAAACTGTTAGTTTTTCTTAAAATTTAAGGCTTTAATAAAGAGAGAGTATATTAGTAATATGTATATATTCAACAAAATAAAAAATTTAATTATAATAAAAAACGAGAGATTTTATTCAAAATAAATATACTTTGTTTTCTCAATAAGTATAAAGATAGGAATGGTTTATTAGTGTAAGTACACGGTTACATGTACTACTACACAAAAAAGAGAAAAAGGGTGTAATAAATACTCTCAGATTATCAACTTGGTAATTACAATAGAACATAACCTAAAGTGTTGAATTTGGTTCTCTGGCTTATAACTTATTACTTCGAATTTGCATATACGGTTAATTGTTGAATGATAATATGGAAATATGTTTAAGACACTCTAAGTATTTTTAACGATCTATGTTACAAAGTTATAAATTTTTGTGTTTTACTGATAGTTTTCTCTTAATGTAATTTAAAAACTACATTATAACTATAAATAAGTAAAATTGTGTAAAATTTAAATTACTATCCTTACATTTCTACCCTTTCCACATTTGTAAACAGATTTCAGTACATACATGATAAAAATAGTCTTAATTACATGCCGAACGGCTTTGCAATCTTGATGAATGTTATTCCCATCAACAACTTTTTATTGGAATTGGTTAAAACATGAAAATTAAAAGTTAAAGGGGTTTTCAATACCTTTTCAATACGATTGTTCCTCTTCTTGAAAAATAAATAGAGTATAGAGATATTAAAAAAAAGTATTAATTGTATAACAAATATTTGCTTAATCTGTTTATAAAAGTCTATGCTGAGTCTAAAGTCGATGAATATTACAATATTCTTGAAATATTTTAGAACTGTATATCTGTTGATATATTCATTTAATAAATATGAATTAAATAAATGTACGAAATGGTTCTTATTCCATTATTGGGGATACATTTTCAAAATAGCAACACAGATTTCTATTGGATCTGTTTCAAATGGATGAATTAGCATAGCAGTTCTCACATGTTCTTCGGGAAAGATATTTGCCAAATGGTAATGTATTTTTGTTCTGGTATCGAGAAAATCCCTTAACATATCCGTCGACATAGCCGAATACAAGGGAGATGTAGGGACATTTAACTGTGAATCTGAAGCACCCAGCCGTTGACTCGATCCTGATGGTACAACCAAGTTTGAACTATTTGATAACCAAGCTTGGTAAGAATCAGGCGCCGAAGCAATACGTGTTACGTGTTGATGACTCTGCCCTCCTTCAGAACGATCCCAACTAAACAATTAAACACTTGTTTAATTTATTACGATTGTAAAAAAATTTTTCTTGTTCGTCATTCCCTCTTAATTATTATGGTATTTAATATTATGATATTGAATCTTACAATCAATATTATAATATAAGAATTGTAGAGAAAATAAGAACTCACTTCATGCCAGCTCTGTAGGCTGATTCGTTACTAGAATGTCTACTTAAGGCTTTGTGCTGTGCTGTAGAAGATGTTATTGCAGTTTGTTGTGATAATGAATTTGTTTGAGATGCTTGCTGGTATTGTCTCAGCTGGTGAAGTCGAGGATCGTACACTGGATTTAAAGTTAACTGTCTCTGCAGTTTCTTATGTATATTTTGTGGTTCTACTTCTGGTTTATTCAATCTTCCTGTCGATCGACAGGAAGAACGATAACCTGTTAATAAAAATTAGTTTGTGTTAGTAGAAGCAAATAAGAATAATATAAATATTATTTATTTTACATTAAAATGAATACGTTAGTGAAAATCCTGATACCTTGAGAACTTGCGGTGGGTGGCACTTGTAAACCATGTATCGTGGAATTCATTGCTTGATCAAGCGTGACATTTTCTGCAGATCTGCTTTTTGTAACTGAAGGTAATGGTTGGATACTGGTAGTTACCGTTGATTTGGTTTTACAAAGCGGTTGATGTTGAAACGCATTGGTCGATACATTGCTAGATAAAAGTACATTTGGACTTGAACCTCTTACTTGAAGCTGCTTTTGTACATGTTCTACTAACTTCTCTGTAACTGATTTTTGAGGATGAAGACCTCTTTCTGGATGTCGAAATTTACACTTATTTCCATAAGTGCATTTCTGCAATGAAAAAAAATTATTTTTGACTAATATTATCTCACTTTCTTGATTATTGTTGTTTCTAATAAATTCTTCAAATGCTTACAGAATTACTTATTGTTTAAATAATTTAAAAAAATCTAGGAAAATAACTAACATACCTTCGCGTATGGACAAGGTGGTGCTGGATCAGATTTTTTGGGAAAAATTCTCAAAAAATTGTCTAAAGTGGGACCGCTTCTACCTAATGGATCGTCTGGTGGCATAAAGCGATCATTTACGAAACTATACATCAAAATTCTTTCTTCTACAACTTTTCGAAATTCCGGATTTTCCTGTGCCAAATCTCTGTAATTATCATTGCTGACAACAATACCATCGATTTCTGCTGCTAGTTTCAAAATATAGCGATCATCGTAACAAACCATTCTTTTCCCACCAACTAATCTAAAATAGACAATTAAGAACTATTTTAAAGTAATAAGGATTTAAAATAATTTCTTACAGAGTTACTGTTACTATTAACAGTCAATAATAATATATATCAATACTTTCGATGCGTCTTCATAGTAAATGCTGCCTTTTAAGTCCTTAATACTTAAATACTTATATTGTATTAAATATTTATCTATTTAGAGATATATTTAGAGATAGTAGAAAAAACACAACGCATAATGTTAAATAATGGAAATACTTTGTAAGAATCGATAAGTTGGTCTTTCTCAAGTTGAATTTTATTAAAATAGAGTTTTATTTAGAAAGTTATTTATTATGAAATAGCCGGATGTATCGTTAGGTTCAAGGATCGCTGTCGCTTAGGCTGACCTATATTTGTTTTCTGCAGAGACAAACTATTTTTAAGTATTAATAGTAACTTTTATAAATATTAATAATAATTAATAACTTTTAAATGTTAATAAATAACGCTTTAAACTCAATATTTTTATTCTTCATTATAGTTATTATAGTCTCATTTTAGTTTGAAGAAACCATTTAAGTTTTGTACCATCTGTTACTGAATACCCTATATTTAATAGCAGCTATTTGTTAAACTATTTTCTTTTACATAATATGCCGTGATACTCAAATATTACCTAAAATTGATCCTAAAACACTTTTGTACATCACCGTAAATTATTCATACATTATATGCATTAATTAATTGATTCATACATTGATATACAAACCTGGATGGAGTAAAAACCAGCAAACGGTCCCTTTCCAATTCTCCCAAGATTTCTTGGTCGGCGATCGGATTATCAATTCTGGAAGTTTCCTTTCTCCACTTCGGCACAAATACGGTAATTTCTTTGTGCCCTCGAGCTTTAAACCAATCCACGCAAATTTTAATTCCTCTACAAGAAAATATTTCCTTGTTTCCATGACTCATCGCCACATTGCTTCCATCAATTACAACAGATCTGAGACTACTGGAGCATCCGCTGTTTTCATTAGACATTAAATCAGTGTCCGCGACATTATCAGACTCCTCTGGTGTATCAACTGATTTTTGAGAACAGCTAGCACCCAGTTTTATCAACTCAGCCAAAAGTTCGTTTTGTTCCGGATCTGGACCCAATTTTTCCAGCGCTGTTTGAACTAAACGTTCCGTGTAGCCAAGCTTAAGGGCGAATTCTACTCGGGCAGTGTACCCTAAAAAAAGAAAAAATATTTACCAATTTTGACAACATACGATAATCTCTTGTACGAAGTTAGCGTTAAACATGGCTTGATGACATGGCTATGTTAATCGCATTACGTTCAAATACATATGAAAAAAAGACAATTTGAGAAGTTTAAACCGGGCTATGAGAAAATAGAAACAAATGCTACATAGACAGTATCGGTGGATAAATTATGTCTTCGAGATGACCAAAGCAGCAGAAATTGTTGTGGAAATGAAGATCGTGAAGACTATAGCGGTGGAGTAGCAGTATCAAATGGCAGAGAGGTAGAATGAATAAAGTTCAGGAATATTATTGTCTTCCGCGATATTCTGTATGCAGCTAGAAGCTACATTTATAAATTTCTTTTTTAAATAATAGCTATTTATACACGGCTGTAATCTATAAGATTTAATGATAATATTATATTCAACCTTCAGAGTAGTATGGTCTTTCGAATAGGAGACATAGAACGTTATTGAAATACCACACAAAGATGATACAAAGTAAGCATACGATAAAACTATAGCTTAGAAAAGAAACGAAATCTATTGTTTACCAACATCCGTAAAGGTACAAGAACATATAAGTGGAATCGTCTCAGGTACTTTAACTCGAACACTTAGGTATATGCAATTATAGTGGAATGTACATACACCCTAAGCTTAGTTAGATATTATTATCTATCAGAGGAAGGCCTACATTATTAATAACTATGATGAACAAAAATTAGAATATTGCTAAGTACTTGCCTACGTGGAGATTAAACTATTAGCAGCTACTATCCCCTTATTAATAAATCTATGAACCAAAAATAAATGCCATATATCTATTGATAACATAATAAATACAAAATAAAACGTTTAAACAAGTCAATGATATTATAATTGCTATTAATTGCACTTAGATGATTTAAGTGTATTTTAAAGAAGCCAAGCTTAAAAAAGCAAGTAAGATAAAAATGAATGTCGTTTAAACGATAAGTCGAATAAATAATATAGTAAATATTAAGGTAGTGTATAAATATATAAGTCTAAAGGAGATCTTGAAAAATAATACGAAGAGAGGTATTAACGCACCTGACCAGAAAAGGATTAACAGATTAGTCAAAAGATCGATAGTTAGCAGGAGAACGTCTCATTTCTGTGAGTCGGAAGAATTGTGCTTTAAAATGGGTACTAAATAAAAGAAGCAGGTGAACGAGGACAAACTCACCGAGGAGAGTAGTAAGAAACCCGACCTCAAATAGACTCAAATATCTATGATGGCCTGTCACATAAAGAAGTTTAGGATCTTCGGTTGGAACACACGAAGCATCAGTGCCAGGAGGGGAGGAATTCCTAAAATGTTAGAGAAATTTGTGATAGGTATGTGCACGATGTCATGACAAAAGTTTAAAGATGATTTCGAAGTGCATGATTCCAAAACTGTACATCTAAGAGAGGTTTGAGGAGAAGCGATGATATTATTACTTTTCCAAGGGAAAGTATCAATTTAAGATTTTTAACAGATTAGCATACGTATACACAAACCTATAAACGATCTCCACGTAGGTAAGTAAAAAGCTTTTCGAAATAAATGTACGTTTATCTAGAATTTAATGATATTAAAGCTAATAATAATATTTTACACGAGATATCATTGTTAAGTATTTAATAATAATAGTTGTTAAATTTATTGAATCGTTATTGTTAACAATACATTAGGTTACTGATAAAATACGAAATCTTTTTACATTTAGTTAGTTGAAGATAAATGACTTTTTTTCAAGAAATCTTGTACCTGGACTCTGAACCGGTGGACTTCCTTGCACTGTGACATATTCTGCAAATTCAGCAGCCAACGTATCTGAGGCGGTCCGGGACACATCTGAATGACTTGACGTAGATACCTATAATTCGAAATGAAAGCTATTAATCGAGGACAATGGATTAGTGAAATTTTCCATTTCATCTTCCTGCATCCGAATACCCTAATATTTAGGGAACTTTCTACTATCCGAATATTCTGTTAACCGAACAGGATATCTCCTAGTAAAAGATGCTCTTTTTCTTGTTAGGAGGAGTTTGAGAAAAAATCTTGTATTATAATTAAAATGAAAATGAAATAAAATATGTGCACATAGGCACAAAGTGTTAAAAAGATGATAGTAAATTCTTATATAAAAGAAAATCCTTATATTTTCGATGAATAGTTACATATAAAAAAAGCTCGTTTATTTAAAGATTACGCGTCTTATACAAATAAATTATAATTTTGTAAAAAATCTGTTACATTAATTTTACAAAGTCGAACAAATATTTTTGTTTCCTGGAACGTTTACAATGTTGTAAAATTTATAAATAAATTATTTTGCGATAGGACGCGGAATGAAATTATATCTCGAATGCTGTAAAACGTGGAAAAATGATCTCCCGTGAGAAAATGCAAGATGTTTCTTCTCGCGCGCTTCTTCATTACGTCCGTGCATCAAATTTTTGATTAAAACATGATTTTACAGATTGAGCAATCATTCCTACAGACACGACAATACAAGAATGTCATAAAAGTTCATAGATACGTAAATACTTGTGCAAGTACCTGCAATTCCACTTGTGAATGAATATTCGTAGATCCCACTGAATCTTCAGCTTCGTAGTCGCTATCGTAAGAAGAATCTTCTGCGTCAGCAATACTTTCAGTTTCCAGGACGGTACAATCTACGTATTTCTGAAAGGAAAATTAAACAATCAAGTGGTCATCCGTATCGATAAAGATTTTGAGAACATACCGAATACATTTTATTTATGAAATTATAATTCACACATTACATTCCTCTTTTATCACATTTTTTAATTTTTGTGACAATATTACTGAGCGCAACTGTTAGTCGGCTAGCGATAATTAGCTGATCAACGACAATTATTGCAATAATATTAATGGGTCAAATATAATGCAAACGAAGGAAAATCCGTATTATCGAAATTTTAAATATCATTAAATCTTTAAGCGAAGCTAAATTTTTGAAAGAGCAAGTAAAACAAAATGCATTAGTCTTAACATTTGCGCAGTGATGGATTTATTCACGCACATTTTCACTTGATTCTACTAATTGCATCATTATGACTTTCTTCTGTTGACTCGTGGCACATAAAACTTCTTCGCACTAGCGACGAAGATAACGGACTTGGAATCAATTAAAAATGAAAGAAATAGTTTGAATACAATTTATTTTTATTCTTCTACACTTTCATCTTTCTGCTAAAAATACACGAAGTAAATATTTATACACACTTAACACTATCGGATTAAAGATTCTTATCGTTGCTACGATATCTCTTATCGTTAACGTTGCTGCGTCTGAATGTATTAAACGTAGCTATGTCCAAGAGGAAAGACCCATTTATACTATATTCTTTTTTCAACACTTTTATTACCAACGAAAGATTTCGATAACGATAATTTTAGTAATTATCTCGAACACACGAGACAGATCGCCATTGTACATTCGTAGATTTATCTTTGGTAAGAATTGCAATTCGATTCACATTAGGAATCTTGATCGTCGACACTAAATTGTATTTAAACAGACGTGGACGTGGTCACACCAGACTCACTCACGCGCGCATGTCTAATCTCAAAATCTAACCTACCGATCTACGATATCTATCAATTGCCAATTTACCGTCAAACATATCATTTTACATAACACTAGCCCTAAACGCAATTATTCTAGCAACGAATACCAGATCAAATGAACTTCAAGTGAAAATCTCTGTGATAAAAACCACGTTTCAAGCGTTCTCTTTTTCCTGAAAACAAGTCGTTATTTAGCAAAATCCAACTAATAAATATCTCTCTGTATTCACATTGTCGTCGCTGATAACCATTATATAAAAAAAATTTCTTTTTAATCTCATTTTCTATATCGAACGCGAAAATTGGTAGATATCATTAGAAAAATGTTCAACAAGAACTAATTTACTTTGGAAATGACATAGAGAGACGGAGGATAAACGGAAATGTATTTTCTACGTCGATTAGTTTTCTGTATACTTTCGTTTGGGATTAAGGTATAACGTTTGATTTTAGCCACGGTTACAAAATTATTTAAGATAACGTGACATTTTGTTGGAGTTGTGCTGAGTGACTATTTATGTACATACGGCTGATACTGTAATTGTGTTTCCTTCGAGCTGCTTTTCTATTATTTTTCAAACCACCGGTATTTTTTAGCATGCTTTAGTTCCATTTAGCGCCACTATTACGTCTGCGGATGAGGGTTGATTTAAATATCTCAAGTTTTTAGTATTATGGTCTCAGTTAGAACGATACAATGTTTTTGTATCGTTAACCATTCTAACCTTACGAATCGTTATCTTCGCAAATTTGTTGGATACACGTATTCATTTTAAATTATGCGCGGCAAAGACAATTAGAGGCGTTTCTTTCTTAAAAGAAGGTGCACCGAAGCTTTCTAATAGATATATCTCCTACTATCTCTATGTCCGTCGATTTACCCGGTGATGAAAAGATGAGCTAATCTTTTTTCAAATAATTTTCTTCAATTGAGAAGTTTTCTTACATATGCGGATCTTTGTTCAATAAAGACTTTTCTTATCGTTTGATATTTATTTTGTATATTTTATTCCTTTTTTGTTATTATTTATTTTATTCTGATTGTTGCTTACGAACGAAACTCTCGCTAATAGCATTACTTCTAAGAGATAAACTGCCGCTTTACGAATTCCTGATTTACGAACGGTAGCTACGAACCAATTAATTCGTAAAAGCGAATACCCTACGTGTGTATATTTGTATATCCTTTAGTGCCGAAAAAGCCGAATGATTGGAGCTGGGTAAAGTCTGTAATTCAGGTTTTATTTCAGCAAATTTGAAAGAGATTAGACAGCTTGTAGTGATTATATGTGATTTTTGAAACATTTACTTGAAACCACAATTGAAACAAAAATCTGAATTAATACAATTGTAGGAATACTTTATATGAGATAAAAATTTCTATTCTAAGAGAACGACATGAAAATGAATATAATGATTCTTGTAATTACTTCGCGACGAGTTCTGGAATATTAAGAAATATTACCATTCCAATTTGTTAGATCGCCCAATTTAGGTCATGATCTCACTCTAACATAATTACTTATAAAACAATAGAACAGAAAGAATATTTCATTAATCGGTATGAGAAAAAGCAGGAAAGAAAATATAAATGTATTCCAAATGAAAGTTATAAATGTTAAATAAAACAATAAGCAAGTAAAGTGATTTATATACAGGTAACGCTTTTCATATCGTAATAACAGTTCATTACTGAAATAAACACATTAATGAAATATTTTTCTTTCGTTTTCTAACATTGCTTAATATATAGTATATTATATAAGTATGTAATAAAAAAAAGTACTTAAGCTATGTTATAGAATACTTTTAATCAACGGAAACACAGTAAAGGCTACCATTACTGTATCCGTATCTAATCTAAACTGTCACGCTTAAAAATACAAAACAATGTAGTGCAAAATAAACGTAGAAATGGTGAATGACAGATTTCTGATATTATAGTTTCTAATTTTTAGATATAAGATACACAATAATAATATAAAAACGAATGGTTTAGAAACCAAAAATCGAAAGCATTTACTAAAAGAACTTACCTTTCCGGCGACGGTCATATCTCCTTCCACGAATTGTAATCGATCGTATCCTTTCGCGTCCAAAGACCTTCTCGAATCCGTACAAATACTATTATGTATACAAATCATACACACAAGCACAAGCGCGCACACAATGCAAAGACACGAAAGGAAGAAAGATGGAAAGAATAAGCAGCTTTCACAAATACATTCCAGGCTTTGATTAAAATGCGTCGATTGTTACTCGATACTTATTATAGAGATAACAAGAATCCGTGGTAATCTATGGGAAAGATTTCAACAGAAAGAAATAGGAAAGTCCAAAACACGCTTCCGGGATATTCCGTTAGATCCTGGAACGGTATCGATGTGCAGAAGAAAGCAGGACAAACTCACGACTACTCGCGGCGACGGCCGGTCAGTGAATGGAGCAAGCGAGAGCTACGACGTCATTACCCCCACTACTTGCCATGGTCTCCAAGCAATGTCGTCACATCGTCATATGCAGCGATGGCCACGAACCAAGTGAAATACTAATTAGTTTATGAACAAATGTACAAGTTATCTATATCCTTTAATACGAGGTTAGAGTTACAATTTTAATTTTACTAACTTTTAAATGTTACCTGTTATTATTCGATATTAAAAGAAATACGTATGTCCCTTTAAAGTATATACATACGTATTGTAGTTTTATGTTAATATAACCTTTGATAAACATTGTATATCAATGGTAATATAATAAAATAGGTAATGTCAAAGTATATGAGAAATTTTAAAATTAATACGATAATAATATATATGATAATACTAAATAAATAAGGAATTATATTAATATTATTAATAGGACTTTTGTCTGTTTGTGCTGTATGTTTTTGAAATAATTAATAATTTCTGTTGCTTTTACAAAATCATGGTGAAAATAGAAGTAATAAAGATAATGAAAGTTTGAAGGGAATAAAAGGATCATTACAGCTTGTAAACAATTTCTTACTACGATACAGTTGTTTTTCCCTTTTTAGATAGTACATAAAATACAAATTAAAATTGTTCTTATGAATGCCATATCAGCAAGATACAAACCTGTAAAGTGATATATAGGATTGTGACTTGATTTTGCTCTAACTGTAGCTTTATTATTATCTATACTAAAAAATATACTATATACAGAATCCTCTTTATTTTCTGACTCTGTTTTCTAGTAACATTAATTTACGAAATACATATTAATTAAATAGCATAGTACACACAAAATTAATACAGATAATTATTAAATCAAATGCAAATTTTGGAAACATATTTATATGTATACAAGTTACATAATGGATAATAATATATTTCAACTTCATTTCTACATCTATTTACCTACTGGCATGATCTTAAATATGTAACTCTTTATGTGAACGTCATTATAAACTAGAAAATTATTAAATTGATCTTAATAAATATTTCCTGCAAGAATGATGCAATTGTCTAAAGAAAAGAGTTACAAACTCTGTAGTTTCATAATGTTCATTAGAGTAAGCAACAATTTCATAAGCAGAGTTTAGATTAAAATGGATTAAATTAATAAAAATAAAAATTCAATAGCATATATTCGAACTATTTCAAACATTTAAGATCTCTTTTGATAAATAAAAACATTTATATGTTACAGAAATTTTAATTTGTTATAAATATTAAATGGAAGTTCTTTCCTTTTTTCATTGAATAAAGCGTCTGTTTGAAGTTTCTAAGTCCTTTTTTTGACACCTTATATATAAGAAATACGATATTTATAAATTGTTTATAGCGGAGTGACAACATCATGCATAGCATATCGCCATGTCCATGCCCTCGCGATTTCATCAAACCTTTCACGATCGTTCATATACATTTCTCCCAATTCCGGTTCCATACAGACCTGTACATTTTATATTTATTAATATTTATTGTTAATATTAATAATGTGTTATATTAACTTTAATATTATTTTTTAAATATTATACGATTAAAAATCTTATATAATTATCACCGACATGTGATTATTAACACAATGTAATTTATTTATAAATAGTTCTAAAAAATAAATGAATACAATGTTTGTTAAATTATTATTATTCTCTATATTACCTGACAGTATGGATCCGTAAGCAGGCTTTGAACACTGATTAACACCTTTGAAATTGTTAGTGCTAACGACCAGTTATGAAGTATTGAGTCTATCCCAACATCACCATGTCTAGAAACATTTGGATGAAGTATTTTTGTAAGAAACCTTACTATCGGTGGATACAAAGGGTAACTGCAAAAGTTTAAGAAGATGTAAGAAAAAGAAATTAGAAAATTGAAATCGAACAACGATTATATAAATGATATTTATTACATCTAACCGAAGAGAGACTATATCAATCCATAAAGATTAATTTCAACAAGATTTACTCTTAAGAAATCTGTTATTTTTATTTGTTAAATTTATTTTACATTCCCACATATGAAGTATGTAGGAACATAAATTAATAGTAAAAAACATAGGTAAATCAATATAATTTTATAACATAAAGCAATCAAAAATATCTCAAAAAAATTTGAAAATTGAAATAATTGCTTATATTTAGTAAATGCTTATATTTAAAAAAGATCGTCCCGAAACGTGATTCGGATTCTCCCAATTTTCGAAAATTTCGATATTCATGAGTCGCGAGATACTTTCAGAAGTCTGATCCGACTCCGAGGAAAATTCTCGACTTGACTCGATCTAACATGTTTAAGTTTAAGTTCTCGCATACCTCTAATAATAAGAAATATACACATTTATACATACGTGCACGGGACTTGCAGGTAAAGATAAAATAAACCTCCTTCGTACGGACTCCCTACAGGTCCAGTTATCGTAGCTTGCCAATGGCAACACTTCTGATCCAAGGGTGTTGCTTCAATACCCTCAGGAGGATCTATTCTTAAACTTTTAAGCTCGCTATGCAAACGATTTTTTCTCCATGAATTCTCTTCAATACTTGGCGATCGAGACCTCAAACACGCTTGTGCTAAACACGTTCTACAAGGCGCTGAAGAAGCCAAAAAATCATATAGTTTATACCAGTTTTTAACAGTTCCGATAGGTTTGTATAAAGGCCATCGTAATTTCACATTTCGTTGCCACTGCTGTGGCGTTACGTGTGTCGATAACAAACCACACCATCTACGGCAAACATTCGCAGCTGACCAGAGACTAACATCATCCAAATGTGAGAAGACAACTAACAATACTTCAGGTGGTAATCTTTCCATTAAGCCTGGTTCAGCGATAGATTCATATTTGACGTGCTTATAATTCGTTAACATCTCTAATCGTTCAGACAAGTTATTCGATCTTGACATTTCTCCTGTATTATTTTGTACTTTGTAATTCCGATAATAATGTGGTCGACTTTCTACTTCCTTAACTCTCTGGAATGGGACAATGTTATGTAATGCTCCATCTGCCACACGTGCAGAACTAGAAGTGGAATCTTTTTCTTTATAATTTTCACGATGAGTATCATTGTTTCCATTATCTATATTTTGCATACTGTCAGAATGGACGCTGTGTGAAAGCTGCGCATTTTGCGATACAACTGCCATATTTTTGGGGCTACTTGTATTTATATCGTGATGTAGTTGCTGCGCAAATAAAATATGTCTGCTCCTTGAACCATATCTCGGAGGCTTGATACAGCGTGCACCGGATCTTTTCGCTACGTTTGACACATTCACGTTTTGCGCAGAATTTTGTTGTTGTTGACTTGCTCTTCTTTCATGATTGTAATAAAGTTCTGTTGGCTCGTCGTTCCCTGAATCTTCGTCATCTGATTTCTATATATAAAAAATAAAAGACAATATGTATATAAGTACACACATACATATCTTTATTTTCTTGTTTGCCAATGAACTTCATTTATTCGTATGAAACACAGATAACTGAATTTTTATCAAATAATTAGTCACAAAAATGTTTATTTTTTACATTAGAGGCAGAGCGTCGATGGGACGAAAATTGATAAATGAAAGTATAATCGAGATTGAATATAAAAAAATGGATACTGGAAATATTTAATTACGGTGGAAATTACAGACTTGAAAGATTTTCAAAAAATAAAAGAAATGTGAAAATGCTCGTTTTCCCGATAAAGAAGCGCGTATCTATTTGTACAGAAATTCACAGGAATTATTGAGAAGAGTATAAATCACTATCAAGTAAAGGATACAAGATTATCAACTATAGTAACAGTGAAGAAGAGAGATTCGTTAAATATGATCGGAGCTCGCGTGCAGAGAATAGGAGGTGACCTAGGAAGGATTGTTGAAGAAGTTACAAGGATAATACTTTGACGATGAACATTAGATAGACGATAAAATTAGGCATTATTATATCATATAATTGTATGATATTTAAATAAATGAAGTTCTACTATGTATACGTATATAAAACAATACAACGTACTTGACTGAAAATAGGAACTGGTAAAAAACCGATGTCATTAGGAAATAGAAATGCGTGACATGTTGGACAAACAGGTTCCTCAAAACATGGTCCATAATATCCATTGCAGAAACAACAAGTAATCGTCTAAAACAAATATATAAAATATTTGCAGTAATATAATGTAATGCGAGACTTTGTATTAAAAGTTATTATATGAAATGTATCATTTCCAAAATAAATGAAATAAAATTTAGTTATTAGTAAACTTAATAATTTAAACAAATAATAATAAAAAGTCTTTAATATCTTTTTATAAGTTATACAGATAAAGAGCTTCCATAGAATGATAAAAAATCTTGAATTACTGAAATTACAAATAGCATTTTAAATGTAAATGATCAACGGTTCAGTAGTATCAATAGTTTTTGAAATATCTAGTTAACTAACTAATAAAACTAATGATAAATATTATATATAAAAGAATTAGCACAACAAAGTGTTTTATACATATTCATTTACATTTATAAATAATTATACACACGTGTTATACTAACACAGTAATTTGATAAATACTTCAGTGTGACATTTAAAATTAAAAAACAATGTGACATTAAAAACAATAAAATCATTGTTGTTTAATTTTGTTTCAAGAATAATATATATAATTATAATAGATATAATACGTCCATAAGATCACGAAATTTTTTTAATTGTGTAACACGTACTCTATAAGTATAAAAAAACTTGCAAGTTTTTACAACGACAGGTTCTCATTCCGCTGTTTTCCCCTTACATCTTAGGCTTCAACACGGTAACATTACTGCGAATCCGGTTATCTTATACACCCATGTTTATGGCCCATAATTTGCAGATTATAAATGTAAACGATAGTTAGCTACTACGGTATTTATTTTATTGTGAAATATACGAATGGTCAATTAAAAATTTGAATGTTGAAAATCAAGAAATCAAAAAACCGGGACGTAGTTGTAAACCGACCGGGTTACCAGCACAAGGGTTGAAAACCAGGACGTATGGTAACTATACAGTAGCTTACGAAAGTATCCAAACAATCCTAGAAACTCTGTATGTATATATCATATAAAACATTTTGTAATCATTAGCATTATAACGGAAGACGACTGTCGTGCTTATATTGGTAAAATTGGAAATGGACCTGAAAATGTATATAGAAGTTACAAAATACGAGTATTTATTGGAAGCATATATTTTCCAAAGATCACCAAATTTGAATAGTCAATTATTCATTATATTAATAAACCACAATATGTAGTGCATCTCTAGCTAATGGGTATGTTTAAGACTGCTATTCATGTTGTATATTAATTTTACTCAATTAAATTTATGTTTGCAATAAATGTATTGTAATTATGTCTACACATTTCCGAATTGCTTCAAATTTTACTATTATAATCACAATAATCGTGTCTTATTATAGCGCTAATGAAATTTTAAAAAATTTCATATAATGCACATAATATATTCAAACAAAAATTCTGATAAGTGCTTGAATACTTTAGTGAGCCACTGTACTTTTAAGACGAAAGACGTTTGTTAAGAGAAATGGCGTATAAAGTCATTCAAACTACAGAATCTTTGTAAGATCCTCATACTTTGGGTAATATGTAATTTCAAACTTTATCGTGAATATACGGAACCGCGGATACGATACCGTGGATACGGTTCCTAAATAAGTCATGAGCACTGAGGAAATCCGAAAATGCAACAATACGAAATGCAAATTAATCCTTTTATATAGTTAAGATATTATTTAAAAATAAACCGAGTGGTACCAGGTTTGGAGTCGTTTTCAACAGAATAGTCTTCTATAAATTTCTACTTGAAAAAACAGAAGAAGAGCGAGACAGAAGGAAGAAGGGGTGTTTCTAGATTAAAAGGATCAAAAAAAGGATAAAAGATCAAATAACAATTACTGAAAACTGGAAACTAAAAATCGTTAACTTACTATGATCTCCCTTATTTCTACTTTTACTATTATTTCTCAGATGTTTTTCTTTTTCACTTTATTTAACTGACTTTTTAATATTAAATATTTCTAAGTATATATAAGATTATTACTAACATTCAGTAGAGTATTATGTTTTATATTAATAGAACATCCCATAAAACTAATAAAAAATAATATTTCTTAGACACAATTTGTCTTACTAGATTGCTCAAATCTTATACTGAATAATGCTTTAAAATTCAAATATTGTTATCATCCAATTCCAGTTGATTTCAATGTGATCGAATCAATAAAGCGTCACAATGATTATATAACCAAGAGAAAACTCTTTATTAGTGTAATTAATAAACAAAAGTATCTTAAATTTGCTAAACCATATGTTAACAAAGGTAAAAATTTGTGAAATGTAGTTATATGCAGTGCAAAATGAAAATTCAATGTTTCTAGTTTAGATGAAAAGACTAGAGTTTAAGAAAAATCATAAATGCTAATGGCTTGTCAAAATTTATGTCTAACATATAAATGTACAATGTCCAGATATAAATTCTAAATAATAATAATTGGTCTGGATATAACAGTATGTACTATATTTCTAGAAAATACAAACCTATGTATTATAAGAAAAATAAATTATCTGTCACGAGCAGATGTTTAACATATATAATTTTAAATATAAAAAAATTGATTGTTTACACAAATAGTTATTAGATGTAATATGATTATATATGTATAAAATGTATATATATATAAATGTCAAATATTCCCGTAATAATATCCAATAAACATCATTTAGATAAAAAATTATTTCTTTTAATATAAATTGCATATATAAACTAATTTTCAAATTGATGAAAATATACATATTTATATTGCACATATTTTATAACTGCAAATATTATTATTTTATTATTATATATTATTATATTAATAACTATACTAATAACTATATTTATTTTCGTTAGAATTTTTAGTATAATATTTAAAAAATTAATAAAAATAATAATAATAATATCACAATTTTATTATTTGGAAATCTTTCTTTGAAATTGAACAATTCAAGCGCAAATATAAATATCTAAGTACAACAATTTCTTGTTTAAAAGACTTACCGAAAAATTAAATTCAGGGCAAGGTACATATTCAATAGGTTCTGCAAATTCATCTTCTACATTTAAATTTTCATTATAAGTATCTTCTTTATGTACCTTTTCCTTGGTTACATGCGAAGAACCACCTACTACTTTGTCACCAGCCATATTTAAACCATCACAAATGTAATGTTTTTCTACAAAATGTTATAGGTTATCCAAGTTATTCATTCGCGTTATTTATCTTTAGTTAGTATAATTTCATATTTTTAATACTTTTAGTTAATCTCTTTTTAAAGGTAAACAAAAATAACATAAAATATCACTATGTACATACTTTATTCTAACGAAACCCACAAATATGAGAACGATAAAATAGCTATATGGTCTATAATTCTGATTATCTTCAGTATCCAGACTCTAGAAGGACAATCGAGCGGTGTATTTTACATCTACATAAACCTATGATTTTATATGTATAAAAACTATATTATTTCATTTACTTCTTATCTACTTCATATATGACATTATGAAGAATTTTACATTATTTATTTTAACAAACCTTTTCATATTTTTTTTATATGTATAATTTATNCTTTAATATGTGAAAAGTGAGCAATTATTAGAAAAATATTGAATTGTACTTCACTGAGATTAACATATTCTCTTCTTATAAATACCTAAAAGAATGATTCAAGCGATATACATAGATATGTATGTTTGTGGTGCCTCTTATAATATATGTACATATGTAATTTAACAATAAAAATGTTCTACAAATATTTCAAATATAATTAATTTAACATTCTAACATATATTATATATGTATCCAAATTAATATAAATTTTACAAAATATATTCATTTCTACTTCTGTTATGCCCTTTATATCATACATCCTGAAATTTTACTATAATTTTTATTTAACCATATTATTTTAAAAGGTTATGCGCGATAAACAACTTTTTTATTCTAATTTTGACCATTATTGCTTCCTTTACTGTCTTTGGTAAATATTGTCTTTCATTATTGGATATTAACTTGTAAAGAAATAAGCGTCGCCCTTCTTCTTAAATTTGTTAGCAATTTTATAATATTAAATATATTTTTCTAGATTTATAATTTAGTTAATGTTTTATTTGATAGTATTCTAATCAGCACTATATTTGCAAATCATATATGATTGACAACTTAAAGGTTTATTCGCGATTGGTGAAATGTTTTCATTGGTTGGATACTCGACTTTTGTCATGTGATCGTTCCCTATTTATGTTAATATCAGTGATACTGACTCGAAATCTTGTGGCAAAACAATAACAAACTGTATTTTACGATTGGATTGTATGAATTTTCGGTGCGTAACTAAAGAAAGTAGTGCAAGAGTAAACAGCAATATATATCTTTGTTTGTAATATTTTTTGCTAAACCTGGAAAAAGATTGAATTTACTACAGACACCAAGATCAGAAAACTTTTTGAGTCAATGTTGTTGGCTAGGAAAAATATTTGCTGACGAAAGTCATGGTCGTTCCATTTGAGGGTGGTGAATATGTATACTATGTAATTGTGCAGATTGAGAATTGTTACTAATTAACAATATTACGGAATATGCGAACAATTGAATCCTCGTATTAGACAGCATTATTTATGTGAACTATAAAGGGAATCTGTAAACATATACGGATACCTAATTTATTTTTGTCTTTAGATTTGAACTTAACCATCGGATATATTTTATTTTCGTTTGAAAATTTAAAATTAAGAATTTATATTTTAAAATATATAGAGTTCAATATTTAGAAAAAAAAAACAAACTGGTAAGATCTTTTTACTATACATTATATATAATTTAAATAATTTTTTTTTAAGTAAATATATAATTCAGCAAAGTTTCAGTTTTTAATTTAATTGATTTTAAGATTTATGTATTGATGGGAGAATCTGGATATATTGAACTATTTTCGGAGACTAAAACTAGCTCAATGGATGGAATAATAAAACAAGAACCAAATCAAGAAATGGGTCCTTCCTCAGCATCAGTACCTATACCAGGAGGACACAGAAGTACTCGGGGTGTATATGAACAATTTTCACCATCTCCATTGACATCAATATGGCCCAATAGATCTGATCACATAGAATCACCATTTAAAGTAGATTCCGAACAGTTAGATGATTTTTTTAAAACAGAGAAATGGGAAGATGATGACATACTACAAGTAGATAAAGCAGATCTTATACAAGGACCTACGCTTGCTGAATTAAATGCAAATGACGATACTCTCCTTGGTGATTTAAATTTTGATGATTTACTTTTACCAGAAGAAAGAGTTCAACCATTTAAAATGGATGTTAATGTAGCTCAATCAGTTGGTCCATTGTTTAATGATAACAATGTTGTATTTGCTCCAAGTAGTTTCCCGCAATCTGGATCAACATACCGTAATATTTGCCCTACATATTTAAATACACATGGACTCAATTTGAACATAAATATCAATGTTGCTGACAATTTGGAAACAATTAGCCCCAATGCTTTTCCAAGCCCAGGAACTAGTAATATTGCAGGTTTATATATAACTTATATTTTTTACATCTATCTTAATTTTATACTTTTTGTAAAAATTTTGTTATTAACAAATTCTGTACAAAAAGTTATTTTTTTATATGAATCATATAAAATATGTTGAAACTAACAATATCACTTGTGATATATGTTTTATAGTAAAAATATATATAAAATTTAAAGTGCAAGGCATTATTATACATATTTAATGTACTATATGTACACAATGAAAAATAATGTATTCTAATGTATTAAAAACATTTTTAATATTTTAAAATTATATTAATAATTATAAAACTGTTTTCAAGATATATATATATATATATATATATTATTTTCATATCTATATGTTAAAATAAACAAAATATTCTCAAGATAAAAGTAATGTTTTAAATAATTGTTTTAAAGGTAGTTCAACTGCAAGTTCCTCAACATCTCTACATCCTACAAACAAACCTAATGGGCAGTCTGCTCTCCATGAATTGTTAATGAGACGTTGTGATAATTCTTTTGATAATTCCAATCATGGTCAGATGGATGTTGAATGCACGAGTAATAAGTCTAAAGTTTCTAGACTATCCATGTCTGCACCAACCCGGACAATGGCATTAGACCAAATTTGGGCTCGTAGAGAACCACGTCCACATTTATTAAGTACTGGTAGCCTTGGTGTTGTTGAAGCTGGTTCAACAAGTAGTTTAAGTACTGGAGGTGCACTTAGTCCAGATCCACTTTATCATATTGATCCTCTTAGCCATGATGAAGGTTATGAAGATAGTGATGATGACAGTGATCACTATGATGATTACAGTAGTGATAATGGTATTATAATGTTTATGAATGATAACATCATTTTTAATGTTCTAATTAAAAATTCTTAATATCACGTATTTTCATGTATATCTGAAACTAAAAGTAATATATATAAATCACAATAAAACTCATATTATTTGTAGATACTGGTGGTAGCGATGGTGAAGATCAAAACACTGGAAGTAGAGTCGGAGGTGGAAGTGTAGATTCAAATCGAGATAGTAAACATAGTAAGAAAGAACGATATTTTTGGCAATATAATGTTCAAGCAAAAGGGCCAAAAGGACAAAGACTTGTGGCAAGAGCACGTCTTGAAGATCCACATATTTTAAATGAAGCCACAGATCCTGTTTTTAGTCCTCATTGTGCGCTTCGTGGAATTAAACACAGTGGAAAAGCTCGAAAAGGCGATGGAAATGATCTTACTCCTAATCCGCGAAAATTATATAGTATTGGTCGTGAATTGGATAAATTATCTCGTATTATTAATGATATGACACCAGTTTCTGAGTTACCATTTACAGCAAGACCCAAAACGCGCAAGGAAAAAAATAAACTTGCTTCAAGAGCATGCCGTTTAAAGAAGAAAGCTCAACATGAAGCAAATAAAATAAAATTACATGGATTGGAACAGGAACACAGTTGAGTACTTGTAATTATAGTCATATGTAACCAAATATATTTTCATGAAATCCAAATTTTTTTTTATTTTATTATTAATAATCTTAACATATTTGGAAATTTTAGCAAATTTTTTCTTTTTGATAAACTTTTTAAGAGTAGAAAAGTTAATTTAATACATCAATAATTATTGTTGCAGAACGTTTAATTCAAGGTATATGCCAGGCTAAGCAAACGCTCGCTGCAAAATTAACAGAACCTAATCCCGAAAATCAAGAAGAGTTAACACGTCAAATGGAAAAATACTGTAAATTAGCTACGAGTTAGTACTTCTAAAATTTTTATATAAATATATGAAATAGTACGGTAAAAACAATTTTTAAAAAATTATGGAATTATATTAATTAATTTTTTAGATACTTCTGTAAAGTTCTACACTATAAATTATTTGTTTATTTTAAATTAACGCTTTCTTAAATAAGTTTTAAAATTATTTAATTACTTAAATTGTGTGATTTGATTGTTATCAATAGTTCCAGGAAGGATAGATATCTATTTCATGTTCTTTATTTTTCTGTTACAGAAATACGAATAGCAAATCATTCAACCGAATTTGTTAATAAAGTATTGGATAAAGTACGTTCTGGTGTCCCTGATGGTGGTATCGATGACTTCTAATACACGACAGTTATTTGCTAAAAATGTTCATACGTGCGCATAAAATATGCGAGAAGGAAACGATGTGTATAAAACATAAATTCATCGTAAATCATGAATTGAATGCTTCTCATGGAAATCGAAAACCAAAAATGGAAAGTAAGAATATTGATAATTTGATTTTAAATATAGTTTTATTATTTACAATCAGTTAACAAACAATAGATGATTATTGTCAGTGTTTTATAGCATTGGTTGCGAATAATTTTAACATAGGATACATTTGTATTTTGTGTAATAGAGTATTATTTTGTGACACTATTTACCAAGAGTACAGATTTTGGTTACACATTTCTTTTATATAAAGTTGTATACGTTGCACATGCTATTAGTTTTTGATTAAATCTGTGATAATTTTGTTAAATAATTATCAATGAGTTTTTAATGGAATATATGTAGTCCATATCAAAGCAGTACAAAAACTTTCAACTTTTTAGAATGTTGGTTCAAATTGAATAATTTGAAATGTACCATCGATTCTCTCTCGCTAAACGCTGCATTCCTATTTCCTATCTCTGCTTTTTCCTCTTTCATTATGTGTATATATCTTTATATATGTTTTGTATGTGTGCGTGTGTATACGCGTATGTGCATATGAAGTAAAAAACAAAGTGCTAAATATCGCAGTATTATTCCATATAGTCATTGTAAAATAATAACCGTAAATCATTGTAAATTTGAGAAGGTACTTGGATTTTTTCCGGTTTTCTTTACATCATGGAAAGAAAGTATTCACTAATAAATTAGCAGTTAAATTGTATATTACATATTCCCTAATTTCTATTATGTGATGTAAATCTTTCTTATGTTTCAATCTGGAATAATATTGCGAATTTGAGTCAATTTTTTTTAGTACATGTATATATACATACTTGTTATCTTGTACATAGAACTTTTTTATGATACATGAAACATTTGTTAAGATCACAAGGAAAATGATAATACTATTACTTCCCATATAAATGAAAAATACATTAATTTTATCAAGAAATGAAGCATCATTTAGGATTTATGATAAAATATCGTATAACAAATAAAGTTTTGTCTTTTTTGGTTTTAAATAATAAACAAAATGAAATTTTTAACTATACTAGAAGTCAAATTTACTGATAAATCGTGAAAAATCATGAGTCGTAGGCAATTGTCACAATGAATTTATAGACAAAATTTCGCTTTCATCAATATGCTTCTTTCGCGTTTGGTTTTGCAATGAAATTACCTCTTTGATCAATATATTTAGCCTCTGGTATAATAATGAACAAGATATAATATTGATAGGACAAGAAATCAAGGCAATGTTAATTTTTAAATAGTTATATAGATTGTTATTTGTAAATATTTTTTAAATTTTCACTAACAGATTTATATCTTTTCTTCTGGGTGTTATTTTGCACTTACAATTAAATACTTTATTTTCATAACATATAAAACATAAAAAATAGCCTATTATATCTAACAAGCTTCCACAACATGATATATATACATAGTATATTTATAACTGTATTTATAATATATTACTTAACATAATTTTGTTTTATAGTTTTTTCATAGTTTCTAGATACGTGTGAATATTATACATAGTACAATATGTATAAAAAAAATATTGTTATACCTTTAAAATACTGTTTTAATGTTTTTGTATATTTTTAAATATATACACAACGAAATCGTTTCGGAATTAATTCGGTACATTACAATAATGAAATAAATTCACACGGACTTATTTGATTTGATACCATTTTTGAGTTACAAATAGTACTGCGCTAAAACATATAAAGTGAAAATTTACAAATAATGTTCAATTTCAATATGTATAATCTTTATAACTGTTCTAAAAATACTTCCAGTTTAATAAGTTAATTGAATATAGCATGACAAGAAAAGTTGACAGAATATGAAAACCTACAATTAGCATCTATAAGGTGGATACTACATCGAGGTGCAACATATTTATTTTAAATCTGGTGTAAAAATAATAGATAGATATTATTTTTTTAAGGATAAAGCAGTATGTAATTTGAAAAGCTTAAATGGGATGTGCGTTTATTTGAACTAATTTCATTATTTTGAAGAGCAGGATCTATATCTGAACTGTCTTTTATGTTTTAACTTATATCATGTATATACCATATCTCCATATGCGCACGCGCTCACACCACAAAAATATGCGTGATTTATTTGGGAACATTGGAATGTTTTGTGAGTAATATAAATGTAACATTTTTCATCTTAAAATAATATAACATAAAAAAAGCATATTAAGTGATGAAGATAGATTTTCTTATAGGAGCATGTTTGAAACAAACCCCAAAAATCAGCTTTTATAAATTATTATAGACTTATCTATGATATGATAGCACTAATTTGAAATAAATTTGAAGATGAAATGATAATTTTCGACGTCACAAAAGATCACAAGTTAGACTTCAAGAACTCAGATGCATGTAAACAATGAGCCTTTAACTAATTCAAACTTTCTTAATTACATTCTAGATATATATTGAATTATTTAGACTTTAATTATGTTCATTATATTACTTTAACTTTATATGTATGCGCATTGTTATCCGTATTTGGATAAATGCTATTATATATCACAATTACTAAAGTATAGGTTATTTTGTTTAACAAAATTAAATTGAAATCTTTTTAGTTTCTTAAAAAAAATTGTTTTAGCTACAGAGAATATATCTTTTCATATCAAATAGCTTTTGCACCAGTTGCTTACAAATTGTTACAATGTTCTCAGATAAATTAGTTACGCTATATACGCATTAAAATTAGTTGTGATTTAATAATAACAAATACATATTTTTTATGATTTTATTTAAGTAATGTTAAAGTTTGAATAGTTTTCCAAATAATTATATAACGTTTTTTTTGCTTTTAATACAACTTTTTTTTTTAATTTATAATTATAATTTATAAAATACTCTCTGTAGTTCAGTTAACATTAAAAGTACTGAAAAGTGCTTTCAAATATATATTTTTATGATTTTTATATAATTAAATTAATCAACATTGTTACAAGTAGTTGCATATTGATGTGATTCTAATTGGTTGAAGCAAGTGGTAGAAGGGTAATTAGCATGTTTTAAGCGTTTTAGGTGTTATAAAATGTATGTCACTGTTAAGATTTAATTTATTTGGTTAAAAGATATGTAGTTTAATCAGAATTCAAAAAATTTTCATTGTTCTTGTATTTGCGAAAAGATGCCTGAAAAAAAATATTTAATTTAAAATAGTGGGGAAATATCAAACGTATTTGCTAATTTAAGATGTATCTTTACTATTTAACATTGATTCGAGTAAGCAATCAAATTCTTTAGAAAAGAAGATTCAGAAATGTTCAGGCTGACTTTCGAATGAAGTTTTACATTGTGATAGGATTTGTGATACTGAAAATATTGATATATATATAGTTTCAGACGGCTAATAGTTTACAATATATTTAATGTTAAAGTTATTATTTCTAAGATTAAGTAACATTTTTAGTTAAGAACGTAGCGCGGCTTATGAGATATTTATTTTCTGATAAAGTGCCTTCTTTTTCGAGTCACGTTTTAATAAGTATTTCATTACTCACATTAACGCTTTAGTTACTCGCACTAACACTATAATTTTTGTATAAATATTCTGTTTACATATATAATCTATTTTCATTATAATTTATGCATAGAGAAAATTAAATTCGAAGTAAGGACTTTTACATTAAATATTGATTAATATTTTGAGCGCAGTATATCCATAGATTATATATCAGTAACTTCGATATCTTAAGCCTTACAACTGTGCGAAAGTTTATTCAAAACATTAGGACCGTTTTACAGTAATGACTCTTACATAGTCTATTGTAGCATGAGAAATACACGATAATGATTTCGTTTGTACTAATAAGGTAAAACGAAAAACAGTCACCACATCGTAAAATAACTGCCTAAATACCGTTGTTTCATTCGTACATATACGTATATATATGTACCAAGCAATGAGTCACTATTTCAGTAATATTTATTTATTATTTATTCAACATCACGAATGAAACTTCTAATTTTTACTTTATTATAATACAAATGTCTTTTTTATTGGATTAATATCTCCTTTTCTTTTTTCTAATTACATAAATGTTTTTTAATGATATCTACAAATTTAAAAGGGGTAGAAATAACGCTCATAAATTTATACATATAAATAAGTGATAAATTTATCTGTGTAATAATTATTCTTATAAGAGGTGAAATATATCTTTTTATATCTAAAATTCTTATATATTAAGGTACACTTGAATGTATTGTATATGTTAAAACTGAAACAATTTTTTTTAGGAATAGAACGAAATATTACACACAATTTATTATATATATACACACAAATAGTATTTTACATAAGTAATCGCACTAACAATTTTTCATATAGTCTCTTTTACAACCCTTTTGAAGTTTGTAAATTTGTTAGGAAAACGTCTCAGCAATATCTTTTGTACTTTTGTATATCTTTATCTTTTTTTCTTATTAATGCAACACAATAGAAATTTAATGTTCTATGCAATGAGATAGTGACCATTAGCTACGTAATTGTTAATCATGCCTCTACTACCTATTGCTCTCGTGGTCGGATCGTGGATGGAGTTGACCACCTGTACTTAGGGGAACACTCTGAAGCAACCCGACTCTACCGATTTACACTTAATTAATTAGAAAATATTCTACTACTGGCTCTGATGATCAATCTTCGATAGCATGCCACAAAATATGTTACTAACTAACAGAGTACGATATCTTATAAAAGAATAAATTGAAATGAAAAGCGGAATTATAGATTTCATCCCTGATCTTTTAATTAGATTTCGTTTTCAAGAAAGTAGAATTTGTATATTTACCGAATATATATATCTGTTTCCTAAATACTTACTTCTCCTTAGAAAATGAAGCTTTGTTCAAAAAAAATATTGACTATTTTCAATTTATTTTTATATGAAGTATCCATACTCGGTGATAATATTATAATATATTACATAGCGTCCTGTATTTTGGTAATAATCCAATTTATATATGGTAATAAAGTCATTTTAAGTACTTCTAAAAGAGAAATTAATATTATCGAAAGAAAAGTGTCTATTTTAAACAAGCAAATATTTTGAACACATCATTTTCCAAAATGATATTTTTTGTGGAATAAAATTGAATAGTTACCTGTACCACTTTCTTTTGATAGAATTTCATATTTTTATTACTTTTGTTTGTACAGATAAATATAAAACCATATAGAATATGTTAATTGTTTAATAATATTAAACAATAGAAATCGCGTTTGTATGAGAAAAATAGATCTATAAAACTTGTGTGTTTTGTTATAAATATGTACATATATGTATGTATATATATACATATAGAGTAAATACAATGAGTGTTCGCAAATATTAAAAAGTTTTTGAATGAGATATTTTATTGATAAAACTGTGCATTTTATTTCTGCAATAATAATTTCTCATACTTGAATTTACGATTAGAGATATGTATTTAAATGCCAAGACAACACTGCTAATGTGTAAATACCTCTGTCTGTATCCCTCGTACCTATTTTGTTTTAAACGTAATATGATCTTTAGTAAATTTTTTAAACGATGGTAATACGTGCACAGATTGTTTTCTCTGTCCATCTCTGGCCATTTACAGGAGAAAATATCCCGTTGAATTTGGATTCTTACGAACTCCGTTATTATATTGATACAAATATAGTTACCTACGTAGCATTATTTATATAATAACATGTCAAAGATACAGACATTTACTATATTTATCATAGTATTAAAAATACTGAACATTTTTTCTTTTCACCTTTTTTCACATTAAATGCAATGAACATATGGTCAAGTTAAAAAAAGTTAATTATCTGAATTTGCAAAATATTATGCTATAGAGAGATAATTCTTTAAAGTGATGACAGATGATAAAGAAGAAAACAAAGATTTGATTGTATAAAATAATAAAAGATAAACATTGTAAATGTAACCCATTGAGAAGCAGTTTAACTTTTCATTCACACGGATAATAGAAACCATATTCGAAATACAACGAATCTAAGAAATTACATAAGGAAAGTGGAATTTAGCTTCTAGAAATGCGATTCTTATGAACATTTAGCTATAATTTTATCTAGCTAAGTATAAATCATTAAATATAAGCATAATATATAAAATGATATATTTATTTTGTTACGTGATATATAGCGTATAATATTAGTATAAATCAAGTAATTAAAACATATAATGTTTTCTTTTAATAAAATATAAAATGGAAATAATAAATACATAATTAATATATTAATATATTATTAATATTGTAACAACTCTTCATATTATTCATATTTGTATAATATTGTTTTTCGTACATATCATTAAAACGTAATTAAATGTCTTTTTGCAGGAAACATTTATGAAAAGCTGAATATAAATAAATATTTGATACTGTATGCTGGAGTGTGTTATATTTAAGATATGAACTATATTTTTCATAATTAGGTAAATAAACATGTTATTTTATACTTTATTTAAGTACACTATACACTATACATTATATATATATATATATATATATATATATATATATATATGCTTTAAAAATGTTTGTACCTGTGTTTTTACCTATTACTTATGATTTATAATTATAAAACTGGTATATCATATCCTGGGAAATAAATAATAATGGATAATGACGGTAAAAGTATTGTAAGTAACAACAGCAATAATAATAATAATAATAATAATTTTACATTATTTAAAAATTTGTCCATGATGTAATAATTTTAACATAAATAAGCTTTCTAACGTTATGAGAAAGAAATAATTAACATGCACAAGATTTTATTATTTTGGACGATTTATCTATATATTTTAAATACAGAAAGAAATAATTTGTTTATCTCTCTTTGACATAAACAATAATTTCTCCCGTTATTCATATATTACAGGATAATTTCGTTTATCTGAATATGTTGGGGGACAAGGCCCTTCGTTTAACTAACGAATTCTAATGATAGAAGTTCACTAGCTATCTTTACCAGCTGTTCTTATTAGTTTCGATAATAAGAACCGGCGGTTGGATAAGTGAGGTTGAACAACAATTTCGATCTAAACATTCAATCGTGTATCATAAACAGTTAGTTCATACCAAACGTGTATGATTTCAGAACACGCTTTCGTATAACTGAAAGTATGCTGGACAGTAATTCAATTAATGGAAGTTCACTTATAAGTTCATCTAATTGACGCTAAACAATAACTTGTTCATGTAAATGAGATCCGAATAAACAAAGTTCTACTGTACCAATAATTGTAGAAATTGTAGTAATTCTTAATTCTGTTTATGTTTGAAAAGATTCAATATGGATAGAATGAATAAAAATTAATTTATTAGGATGTGAAAATTTTAGTAAATTTGGTTTCATATAAGCATATAATAGTTTATTAAATAGAATTTTATAGAAATTTATAAACAATTTTATAATTAGTGCTTAAATTTTTTTTTAAAGAGAGCTTTCCTTTTTTTTTCCAAAGCTTCCATACGCATGTCTTCTAAATCTTCCATAATACCTAAACACATAAGATTATTTAATTATTCCTGTAGACAATTATAAAAATAGAAAGATCCGCGAAACAGTATAAAAAATTTGTTAGTAATACCTATTTTAGTAGATACATATTCCTCTTTTAGCTGTTGTGCAAAACTGCTTTCCATAGCTGCGTCATCATCATTGTCTACATATTTATATTTATTTTTATCATAACCGAATATTTCGCTTATATATTTACTATAATCTTCATTTCCTTCTTCTACTTCATCATCAATAAAATCTTCAAGCTCAGAGTCATATTCCTCTTCGTCATCCTCGTCTCTTATACGACCTACGCATTAAAGTATATATTTATTGGATATATATGTAAGTTATTGCCTTGTTTTTCTTATCCTGTTCTTAAATCTAACGATTTAAACTTGCCGTATAGTTACTAGTACATCAAAACTGAGAAAACAGAAGAATTGTTGATTTAAATCAAGCAATTAAAATATACATTGTTATACTGCTACAAAATCTTAGCGTTACTAATTTTATATTTAAGAGCTTTTCTACAACACGACTGTTGCAAAATGTAAAACTTAAAAAACTAATGACCTTAAAATTTTTCTAAATATGAACTTAATGAAGCTAAATATGAAATATGTAGAAAGTTTTGATTATTAAGATTTATTCTTCTACAATAATTATTTTCTCTGACATACAATTAATAAAGTAAAGATATAAACTTTCTTACGTTTATGGTTAACCAGTGACTTTCTCTGTTCCTTTAAATGAAGCATTTGTTTAGATTTGATTGACTTCATGTCTGCTGGTGGAAATTGTTTTATTTTATCATTCATTGTTTGTGGTATACGACACTTTGTTACGCTAGTTGCTGGAGATTCTTTATGTATATTTTTTGATAATTCTTGTTTCTCTACTTTCATTTTTGATACTGACTTCTCAATTTTCGAATTTTTCGTATCTTCAATCTGAGTTTTGCTTAATCTTAATTTTTTTTTTTCTTCTTCAATAGCTTGTCGCATTTCTTCTAATTTTTTCCTCTCTGTTTCCAATCTTTTTCTTTCCTCAGAAAGTATATCTCTCTCAGATGTTTTTGAAATGTTGGGCTTGTTTGGAGTAACTTTATTGAGATTAGGTTTCTCAATACCTCCCTTTTTAGAAGTTGATGATTGTAATCCTGTTGCTTTGGAAAGAGTTTTATTTGAAATTGAAGATACTGTGGTTAATTTTTCAGATACTTTTGATATTTTGTTAGAAGAACTGGCATTATTACGAAAATCTTGTGTTTTATTTAGTTTATTAGATGTCGTAACATTTCCCTCTTTATTATTCATATTGCCAAGTTTATTTCGTTGTTCTTTTCGTTCTCGCCATTCTTTTTCTTTTGCATATTCTTTCATTTGTTTTTTCGTCAATAACCTTTCTGGTTCATCACTTTTTGGTTTAGCTTCGATAATGATTGGTTCATGTTGTTTCTTTTCAGCAATTTTTAGTAATTCAGTAAAATCAATTGGTGGTGGCATAGGTTTCCTCTTGGCTTTTGGCTTTTCGTCTTTTTCCTTTTTATCATCTTTAGTCTCTTTTTCAGTTTTTTCTTCTACCTCTAATTCTACCTCTTTTACGGAATGTTTTCTTTTCCGACGGTGTCCTAAAGCTTCTTCCACTTCTTGCTGTTTTAAAGCTAGTTTTACTCTATCCTGGAATTATAATTAATATTTAATAACGCGATTAATAAATATTTTAGTTAAATCGTAGTTATTAGTTACGATAATGAAAGAAATAGAAATTATATTACAGTGTACAAATACAATTTTTTGTGGTGGCCACAGATTTTTTATAAAAAATCTGGTTCTCGGTTGTCAAAGTTTCTATTCAACTTCATGTATTCATTATACACAATATACATACATATCATACACAAATGATTTGTGTAAGAATCGTCAAAATGCTGTGACCTTGATCATTTACCTCTCCATATAAAAAGTGTAATATAATCTAAAAAAGCTACAAAATATATGCTCTTTCATACCTTTGTAGATGCTATATCTTTTATTGTCCTTTTTCGGCAGTCATCGAAAACTGGTTTTTGCGAAGTCGTATTGTTATATTTACTCATTAACTGATTATAAAATGCAGACGCTTCCTGCGAAACATATCCATAGTCGTCTTCATCAGGTTGTGAAGGGCCTATGAACAGACAGATATACCTACATTTAATATTTAATGTTTAACATTAACTATACATACAATGTTTTCAATGTTATCCGTCTAGTTATATTTTACGAAATATTCAATTTGTTCTTTTTTTTTCGATTTTCTTTACAATATTACTCATTTTTAATGTATTTGGCACGATGATAAAGAAACAAAACCAACCGATATATACTAATTATTGCAAAACTTACACGGAAGTTTATTCTTAAAACAACTATTTGACTATGTGCTTTTTTCATTGGAAGTCATTTATATTAAAGGATTAAAAACAGCTTCTAAAGTTACAGGTTGGAAATATATTCCACAGATCAATATGGAAGTATCAAGTTTAGAAAAATGGTTTAAATGTAAAAGTAACTTGTTTTGAAACGAAGAAATAAGCTGTGTAAATAAATATTTAAAATTAGTATATATACAAAACATAGTATAACATAATAGCATATAGAAATACTTTTAATATAATATGCATAGAGAATGAGGTACATAAAGTCCTATTTTCTCCGAAACTACTGCAGTATTGGCATAAATCATTTTTTATCTGTCTTGCTTGATATGCTGCAACTTTCATTAGAAACATTTATCTCCATCTTCCATATCTTTCGAGATATTTGTCTGGAAAGATTAAAATGACATATCCTGTATATACAATATCAGTTTTAATATAAGTTTAATATCACACATTCTAATATAGGTTTATACAATCTGTGAATTACGAACTATAGAAAAACAAAAAATATATAATTCTTGGTATAATTTAAAAATTATAAGATTCTTCACATTTTTATATTTTATGCACATAGAATGACCATACATATAAGCAAAGAAATTGTGCTTATGATGATTTGTGAGATTATATGTTTTACTTATTTTTTAATGTCTATTTCTTAACCACCAAAATTTATATTATAGTTATGATATGCACATGTTATTCTTTTTGACATGTGCAATGAAGATTTAATACTAGATCTATCCCTGGTAGGTCAAAATGATGTTTGATATGCGCGTAAGAAGTGCTTACAGATGTGTAAGGGACACAAAGTTTGGATATTGCATAACACACTGACTACTATGAAGGATAATCTAATCACATTGGAATAGAATTGAGTCTTGCGATTGAGACTCACTGACTAACAGAATTCTGTCTATTTGAATTCTAATTGAGCCCTGAATAATTAATCCTAATTCTAAGTTGAAACTCCATGAGTGAACTAGCTTTAATGTATTACCACCAGCAACTTCAATTGATGAATGATTATTTTTGGAAACAGGTTAGTTCCTTTCTGAGAGACGAACAAGATTATAACCAAGACTTACAACTGATTCATAAACAATGGCTCCAGTTATACTTGGATATTTCTCTTGAAAAATTTCCAATGGACCGCTTGTTTATTTCGAACTAGTTTATTCAATTCGTCTTGGCGGCAATTTCATTTATTCAAAAAAAAAAAAAAAAAATAATAAAAATGGAGTAAGACCTCTCTTTCGCTGCATCAATTATTAACCCTCAGAGCAAGGAACACGAAGTATGGCGGTTGAGTCAAGAGAACTCATACCAATAGATCCAAAAATTGGATTTTATTGAAATTTTGTCTCATATGTACTCTTATTCCATAGACAATGAAAAATGAAGTAATAAATAAGGAAATTATAAATTAAATTTAATTAATATAATGTATATAGTGTATTATGTTATTTAATACATATATTAATAAAATTTCATTTTTCTTGCTAAATATCTAGAACTTATTAAACATTTTGAACTTAAAATTTTCATATGTATTTTCATATTTTCATATACTTACATATAAACTTATATAGAGTAATTCATAAATGCATGTCCATACTTCAGAGGGTTAATCTAGACGTTAAAATAAAAAACGTCATAAGAACATATATCCTGCATACCTTAGCTTTTGAGTTATGGATGATTAAAGAAAATGTTCCAAGTGTCCGTCTCGTGCCTCAACACATGCTACTGCACGCCTAAGGTAAACACAAGAGTAGTACGTTACGTCTTTTCTTGTCTTTCATATGATAAGTTCTACAAAATTAAAGTTAAGATATCTTTTAAACCACTCAAATTTCAACTATATTACCTTAGTACTTTTTAAGTAGAATAATGAGAAAATTCGACCCATGTAAAAACCAATATACATTTCGATTTAAAAAGATAATAGGATTGTGGAATGTATATGTGCCATTGCACTAATAAAGAAGTACGATCCTATCAATGTAAAACTCTCTGAACTACTCAACTTCTACTTATAAGCTTTTTCTCCAACTGTATTGATAATAGAAATATGATCTGAAATCATTGCCTGGAGCACCTTGTATATACATGATGCTAAAAGAAGGGTTTAAGAGTTTAAGGGCTCATATTACTCAGAGAGAGAGAGAGAGAGAGAGAGAGTGTGAGTGAGTGAGTGAGTGAGTGAGTGAGAGAGAGAGAGAGAGAGTGTGAGTGAGTGAGTGAGAGAGAGAGAGAGAGAGAGAGAGAGAGAGGAGTGAAACATGTCTAATCAACAGATCCTAAGCATATTCTTCTAATGTGGAAACGACTTCTTTTATTTAAGTCCAACTTATGATTGTATTGATTGTCAACCTATTCTTTTTTGTCTTGTAGCATATTAATCACAAGTTTCCTACTGTTCCTTTTGTATTTTATATTTATATTATAATTTTTTAATAAAATTTTAAATGAGCTATATTATATAAAATTTTTTTATTATACTTATAGTATACACTATCACGTAAAACACTTGAGCAAAAATAATATAATCAATTTAGAATCTGTGCCCCCCAGACTACTCTAGAACTATAGTTATTCTAACCTGAATTGCTTGGTTATCCTCTGCCATGTAAATCCACAAAATCTCACTGCCCTGTTGGACGGTGGAAAAGTAAGAATGTTGCGATGATTGCATATATTCATATTCAATTACCTGTGGGCAAAAATACTGCCCATTATGAATAAAGACTGATACTTCTGAATACTCGTTAATATGTAGATCATTGATCATACATAGGATTGCATTATTTTCTTTCTGCAGAACCTACACAATAAGCTATATATCTCTCTAGTTTATGACATTTATAGATCAAATCTATTATATATAAATACACTGATAACTTTATAATGACAATTACAATAAAAAAAAAAGAAAACATTGAATATATAAATTCCTACCTATATAATAAGTAAATTATTTACACTTTATGTAATAAATTATTTATAACTATGATACAATAATATTCACATTAAATAAAAGTGTGACAAGTTAAATATATAAAAAAAAAAGATACTACCATAATTATACCTAAATTAATATTCATACTATTATGTTAAACACAAAATATGACAATGCAACATAATAAATAATTGTATTACAAGATAATATTATTTGCCTCAATAATTAAATAACGTATCAAATCTTATACTTTCTTTGAAGTTGTATAAATTATGTGTTCTGAAGACTAGATACAAATTACAAGGTTTTCAAAACTCTGTAATAGTCTCAAAAATAGATTTAAATGTTAATATATTTATTTTTTTAAATTTGGTTCTAAGAATATTAATTTTTAACATGTTAAAATATATGTTATATTACTTATATAATAACATTTCACATACCTGCTATTGTAACAGCTGTGTTCTCATTGTCAACTGCATCTGGCAATACGGATTTATTTGCAGCTTTACATACTTTCAAATGTTTATTTATTCGACTTTGGGCTTTATGATCACGAAGAGCTAATAAATTCTAGATCAAAAAAAGAATAATAATAAAACATTACAAAATTGTTAACATACAGAACAAATATTTAAAAATTAATTACACTTTAGTATATATAAAAATCCAATATACCTCTCTTTTCTTCTTTTCTTCTAATGCTTTTTGGCGTTCTTCTTCTTCCTTACGAGCTAAAAATTTTTTTATATTGTCCGAAAGTGATTTACTCTGCTTGGTTGGCTTTTTGGGTGGAGAAAATTTTGTTTGGTAACAAGCAATTGACTATAATAAACAACATATAATTTTATTGAAATAATAAATTTTCAAAATTAAAGAAAGATTAAAAGGCGAAAATATAATAACCTGCTTATTATTTTCATTTTTCTGGGCCACACTTAGTAAAGTACCAAAATCCATTTTAACCATGAAATGGAAGAATATACTAAATTATAGATATCAACACATACCTTTGAGGTTCATTATTTGATTATAGTTAACAAAATTTATTGTTCGATTTGTACAAACTGTCTATCGAGTTACAACGCGCCTACAAGTTATCATATAAATATTTTCGAACGTTTATTAGAAATGTATATCTTCGAATAAATGCTAAGATTTAAGATGAACTAAATTTGTTTGTAAGCAGAAATAAGTAGAGCAGAGATGGCGCCACTATGCTCAAAATAGGACATTGTAAGTATTTACTAATTATATATAATTAATTAATTATGCTCCAAACCGGAATAATGTTATACAAAGATGATTTTTGAGAGATAAAACTTAAATTTAATTCCTGAAGAATTCAAAAATTCGCCTCATAGATTAAAAAATTTGATTTTTTTAATTTCTTCATAAGGAGATTAGTTCCACCGTTTCACCGTTAGACGGTTATAGTGTTTTTTAGCCCGCGAATTAGCTGATTTTTTAAACTTGTTTATAACTAAAAAATCGGGGAGAATATTTGGATAGAACTAATCTCAATTAATTCCTTACGTCATAACCTTTTATTTGAACCTTCAAAAGTTAAAAAATTTTGTTTCGGAACCGAAAAATTTGGATTTTTTAATTTTATCACCCGTCGATTGAACACAATTAAATATTACATATGTGCACTTCAGACACAAATATTTCAAGATTAAATGATGGAAACAGTGTAGTTATTCAGGTCGTTGAAATTGTTTTTCATGCCTTCCAAAATATCAAATAATAAATATATGGTTCTATTTCAAAAAACTGTGATGACCTTGAAATCTTGTAAAAAGAATGACTATGAACAAAAATTATTTCCACTGACACATGCAATGTAGTGAAACTTTGTCTTGAGAAATTTTTTCATTTTTCATA